>OMPJ01046039.1:61997-106169 GCA_900312935.1 Carapus acus | reverse complement strand
AGTGACGCAGTGATGATATCAGCCTGCAGCTTGTGGGCGGCTGCCTGCATCCATAATTTACCCAGGCTGGTCTCATGTGTTGGTGCAGCGGCCTGTGCCATCCTGCTGGGCATGGCGTGCGTGGGTGTGTGTGTGCGGCACACACACTCTGGATGGAGCAGTTGGTGGAACCGGCCGCAGCCGGTTAAATTACAGGCGCAATGATGGGGCTATCCTGTAGCAAAAGGTGGTGAGGATCACCTGATCCCGAGCACAAATTTGAGCAGGAAAGGAGAGGGATGCGTAAATGTGTTCTGTGTTTCTAAAAGATAATCATCATATCATGTTCTGGAGAAACACAATTTTCCCTCTTGTGTCCTCTTGGCCTGAGTGATGTGCCTGCTATCTGTGACATAATCTATTGTGTCATTGACTGTTTCACTCCGAGCTAATGGTGTCATTACTAATGACCTAAACCAGATGAGGTAATGGGTGGACATGTAGGTCTGAGGAGGGAGAGCCACTTGCTATATAAAATGCAAGTTGGAGCATATTTGTACCATCCTGCTCCTTGTTTAAACTGAGACAATTGGAGGTGTATATTTCTTAAAAGCATCACCAGATGGTGATGAGACATACAGACAGATCTGATATCTTATTAGGTGTTCCTGTATAATGGCCTATTATTGAGTAATATAAGATATTGTAAAAGACAAAGACAATCTGTTAATAATATTGTCTCAGTGATATAAATGGATTTATTGAAGTGCACTCTGATGATGCCACTGTATCAATAAACAAGCTGCCCTATCATACCATACAGTTATTTCACACTTAGGATACACCACATGGCGGCGCTATCGCCTAGTGGTGGGTCAGCAATGGCTGCACGCCGCTCAAGGTCTGTTGTGCTCTTCAATCCAGCTCGTTTAGGACCACAAAAATGTCAGACTGTAATCGTTTTGCCTTGTTCTTGCAGTGCCCGGTTTGTCCACTAGAGGGAGAACACAAGCCACTGGCCTCTCCTCCTCCCGGTTACAAAGCGTTCTATTTTCAAACGTCAATGACGAATATTAAAATTGAGTATAACCGCTGAGCAGAATTATTTACCCACCCCTGCTGTGGACAGCAAGTTAAAAATTATTATTCGGAGCAGCGCTGACCGACAGTCATGGTGTTTGCACCTCTACCCATCAACAAACTGGCAACAATGGCACGAAAAAGTTTATGTGAACAGATGTCTGAAACCTCAGAGGCAATCTGCCCTCGGACAGCTCACTGGTGCTGAAGCTGCAGGCTGTTGAGAAACACGGTTTGCAGCTCGTTGATGTCATCAGTGGTTTCTATGGGGATGCTGGACCTGCCTGGGGAGCTCAGGGGCCCAGCAGACAAGTCACACGCCTGACTGAGGCTGCTGTAATGGCCATCCCCACAACCTCCCGCAGCGCCCTGTGGGTGCTCGCTCGGGTCCAGGTAATGCTGCGGGGACAGTAGTCGGCTGTAGTCCCGGGCCTGATGCTGACCGCAGTGCAGTCGAAGGCGACGTTCTGGCCCCGGGCTGTGACAGGGACTGTGCGACGGGCTGTGGGGCATGAAGCAAGTGTGGAGGCAGCTGCTGCGCCGCACCATTCTGCAAAGATCCAGCCGGGCGATCAGTGGCTTGCCGATGTTGACGCTTTTGGTCCACTGGACTGAATCGTCGTCCATGGAGGTGAAGGTGCCCTCGAGGCACACGGTGAAGACCAGCTCCTCCTATTGCACACAGCAAAAAATTGAGGTAGAGAGGGTCAAAGACATTATTAATTTATTACTCCGGGTTAATGTTGCACAGGAAAATAGGACATACTTCATATGCAGTCTACATTTTCTGAAAAATAAAAAAAAATGGAGCGCACTTTTGAATCATGCAAATTTTACTTATTTGGTCATTGGTCCGAGGCCATTTAGGCACCATGACCACAAGCAAACTACTGTAGATCCGAGGATGCTCTTATTCAGGGAGTCTTTGCTAATATGAAGCCCAGTGGCTCCCACTAGTGGTGGAGGAGATCAGTGACACATGTATTTGCATTTATGATTCAAATTAAAACTTTGCTGTTGCTGCAGGGTCTGTTGTGACATAAAATCATCATTGAAAAGCACCACTGTCGTGTTTTAAAGTCCAAATAAACTGCACAAAAGGTTTTCATGCACATGCAAAATAAAAACTGATAATGTAATAAGGTGTTTCCATTTACCCTGAGCTTCTGCAGAGAGCTCAGCCTGGTGTAAAGGCAGTGCTGCGGCAGACTACCAGATAGGAAGTAGATTCCTGTCTCCTCCGGGGTCTCTCGGTTCATCTCTTTGGGATCTACGTCAAGATCCTGAGGGGATAGAGAGAAAACACTTGGATATGTTCTCTGTGAAGATTTACCGGTTTCCCCAGCTTTTGTCATATATGAAGCAAGACATCGTCGATCGTGCCCTGCCTGAGGCCAGGAGTTTGATGGAAACTCTGAAAGTTGTCTGTCACTTTATCTGTAGTTTAACTTCCTCAAAAACTTGTCGTGACTGTTATTTCAAGAGAGGAATGGAAGTGACACTCTCTCATTTTTCAGATAACCACGTCAATAAAAAAAGGAAACTCTGGCCAGGAGTCCATTCTCCAGCAGCGAATAGAAGGCCTGCTAAATCTGCACTATCAAACTGTTCCACAGGTCAGTAACTTCTCTGCACCTGTAGACAGCTGAGGCGTGTTGATCTGTGTCATTGTCACATTCCCTGACCATGATCTGACCTGTGAGAAATCGATGACTTGAGCCTGGCAGAACGACATGTCGGCCGGTTTCTTGACGATGTGCGTGTAAATCACCAACACGTTGGAGAATTCTGCAGCAAAGCCCAACTTGATCTGAGCCCCGCAATCAAACTCCAGGCACATGCTCTCAGGCAGCTCTGCACAGAACCAAAAAAATGAAGTGCTGATTTTGAATCGAAATCTCTACTTGCCTCCCTTTGACCAGGATGCAGTTAGAAAATACAAAGTTTTTGAAGCAGAGAGGCATGTTCTTCATATCTGACCATGAGCTTTCGCCCATCGTTGGCTGTGTGTCTGGTTGAGATTGGTGCCATCGGCAGGCAGGATGGGATCGGTCAAAGCTCTCCTCTCTGACAGGCTACTGCGGATCTCCAGAGCCTGCTTCCCCTTTGTAGCATCAAACTGACCCATATCTAGGCACAGCATGAATAAACATCGCAAGCCTTAAATAGCGAGAAATCACCTTAGATTTCCAGTAAGCAAAAGCACAAAAATAATGACAGTAATAAGAGCACAAAATAGGAGAATAAGAATGCTGATGAAAATAAATGAGATGGCATACATACCTTCCTACCTGATAAATTATCTTAATGATTAAGTGAAATCTCCCTTCTATAAAAACATTTCCAGTCCTCCCTTACCCTCTGCCACTCTATCCAGCACTGCTGTGATCTTCTCGTCATCAAGTAGTCGCTTCTTTAAAAACTTCACAAACACTCCGTTGGCAAAGCCGGTGGAGCTGAGCTCAAAGGCCTCAGCATCTTGGCAACTTGAAAGGAAAATGGCAGTAACAGCAGGAGAGGGGAAAGGGAGCAAAGGGGACAAAAAGGGGGCACAGGGGAAATTTGGTGCAGAATTAACATAAATACTTATTGAATTGTGAATAATTACGGTTTTGGGATAGCAAAAGATACTTACGTGGCATATCCAAATACTATGTTGGCTGTCACTCTTAAAACTACGTTTGGAGTGCTGTCATCGTGGACGTTCCTGAATAAAGAAACATAACACAATATAGAACAATTAAATCAATGTCCTGCTATGATTAAAGGAGAGGTGCACAGTTTAATTCCATCCCTCTAAAACCCTCACCTCTTCCTGCACATGTCCAACAGGAACACATTGAGGCCAGTCTCCTTCTCCTGCATCAGTTTCAGGATACTCTGCACGCACAAACAGTTGGCTGACCTGTACGGGTTTGGGGCATCCACTGGCACCATGAAACTATTGCCATAGTTTTCGTATCCATGCCCAGCGTAGTACAGCAGACCTACATGGCCATGACAAGAAAACAGACATCAACAATTCTATCTGGAAAACTAAAAAGGTGAACGCAACTTGAACGACTTCCACTTTTAAAAATGTCCTCAGTATGGCTGTTCATCGACATCATGATGGCAACATACCGTACACTCCTCTGTGCAGAAGCAACAGGAACTCCTCCACAGCATTTCTCATCTCGGACTCTGTGAGGTCTAGCAGTGACACCACCTTGAAGTTCAGTTGGTGCAGGAGATTGGTGAGGTCGTACACATCCACCATTGGAGCCTTGAGCTGCGGGTGGTTCTGGTAGGACAGATTACCGATCAGCAGGGCCACTTTGTCGGTCGCTGCGATGAAACACAACAGGAGCAAGAAAAGAAAATGACACGTGTGACGGACACAACACATACAAAGTAAATTTGCACGCATCAAACACTAACTGACATTTTGAGCTTTTCCATGACGATTCGGGGTACTGAAAAGCTTACCATACAGTTGTTCTGGAATACTGTCCAAGAGGAACTCGTTGGAATCTGAGGTTGAAAGACAGAAGACAAATGGGCACACATAAAGTGCGGGGAATGCTGAAAAATAAGCAAACTGTTTCTCAGTAACTACTACATGTAGTGATACTTACTTGCACCAAGAGCATAGAAATCATCTAAACAAAAAAGAAAGGAAAAATATTTCTTGAGACTTAATGCAACTTTTGAATACCCTAAACCAGATCCACTTGTTCAATTGGACCCGATCCATCACCTCTGATGAAAGAGATCATGTCTATCCCGTATAACCACAATTAAGACGATATTAAACTCCAAACCAGGGAAATTAGTTACATTTTATACATGCAACACCCTTGATAACACCATATATTAATTTCCCCCTCAGCTGATTAATATTTGCGGTAGAGCCTGACCAACGATGGATTCTTAGAGGTAAGCATCAATGCAGATGATGACAGCTTTCTTAAATGTTGCAAATGTTGTTTTGTTATTACTCTCTCGGTTAAGTGAATTACATTCAATCTCTTAAATGGAGTGTAATGGATGACAATACCAGTTCATTTTTGATGATTATTAAATGATTAGGGGGTCACAAATAAATACTGTGACATAAAAAACCCAATGTTAAAAATGAGGGGCATATCAAAACAACTGCACATGCCTACATGTCTGTAATAAGCCAAAGTCAGTCAGGCTCAACATGACAAGGATAGAGAATTGACACCCGTGCATTCGTGGGAACAGGTTACTGCTTGAGGTTGTTTTGGGTTAACATTCCAGTGGTTACGCATGCATGCATGCACTGAGATCTCACTGCCGCCGCTGCAGAGGCAGCTGTGATCTCAGTGATTTAAACTCTACCTTCTGTGCACTCCATTGCCCCTGACAACTGGACAGAGATCCTTGGTGCTTTCATGTGAGAACAAGAGGAAATGATCGTATAAGACGTGACAGAAAACCTAAAATTGTGGGACTATCTGTGGAAAGGATTCCCGCAGGGAACCACCGCATTAAGGTTTAGACAGCGCACATCTATATGCATACTTTGTATCGCACATTAGCCTTTTATAGGCTTTACAATAAAGTACTATGAGAAACACGACCTGTATAACTACTGCTTCTACGTGGATTGACACTGAGGTTTCGATTGAGCTTCCTCCATCCTCCCTGGAAATGCCTGCAGCGGTAAGATTGTGACTGCTGTGGCTAAACTGTGCTATCAAAAATCTCCAAACATGCCAAGCTCAAATGCAACTCGCACCATTTTCATACACCGCATTGGTAGGATGTGGTCTCTTGTTATGACAAAACAAAATACGAGTATGTGTGAAACATACCGATCACAACGTCGACTTCATTGGTCCACATTCGCTCGCTGCCACTTGTGATCTCGCAACGATATTTCCCGTGATGATCCTGCATCACATGAGGAACCTGAAATGCATAGGCGTGTGTGTAGCTGTTGTCTTAGGCTGTGGGAAGGTGAGCTATAAGCCTTATAATTTTGTGGGGCAAAGCATAACAATCTTAAGTGGATTAAGTTTTGTAACAGACTCTGACATTTCTCCTCACCATGTGTTTCCTCTTAGTGGCATTAGGAATAGGTACTCCATTTCGATGCCACTGGTAGCGAGGAATGGGCCCTCCAATGGCTCCACATTCCAGCTGCAGTCGCTCCCCAACATAAACTTGCTGCGGCTGTGGCTGAATCACCACGTTAAGCTGACCGTTCAGTGACTGGCAGCTCTGGCCTTGGTGGAAAGACAAACATCTTTAACAACACCAACACTGACAGATTACCACCTCTCTCCTGTGAAGCGAGCCATGCACCACTTGTTATTTCAAATTATCATTTTACACATGCCTGTTGTCTGTATTCACTTGCAAAAAAATTAGAATTCATTCAGTCTACTTTACTTATAGGAGGTCAGAATTCAGCAGTTCTCTCAGCAGTTCTCTATGAACACGGCTGTGGTCACCTACCAGAAGATGTTTCTATGTTCAGGACGTCCACCTGGGCCCACTGGCTGAACCGAAAGGCCTCTCCACAGTTGACCCTACAGATATAAAAGCCGGCATCCTTTTGTTGGATGGTGTGCACTATCAGGTCCGGGGAGAAGCTGTTTGGCACCTAAAGATGTCAAGAGTTAACTGATATGCAAGACACTCAATGACACGCTTTCATTTCTATGTGGTAGGTGGTAGCATGTGTGTTGAGCAATGTAAGAACACATTTTCCAGTTACATGCATGTATGAGGCAGAGCTCACCTCGTCTTTGGCCTTGAACCACTGGTACTGGACTGGTGATTTTCCCACAGCGTAGCAACTGAGATGCAATTTTTGACCAGACACGAGAGCCACTGACTGAGGCTGAACAAGTATCTGCAAGGCTGAGCATGAAAGAGGCTCATTATCAATCTACACTTTATCGAAAATTCTAAACTCTGTCTGTAAGGTTTTTTACTCGATGGCTGCAGGCACTGAAGTGCTTCTGAGTTGCCCAGAGTTTGGAGGTATTCCAACAAGTGGCCCACAGTGCACCCTCGCTCTCCCAGAAGCCTCAGCAGCATGCGGCTTGGGCTGCCGTCCACGTCCAGCACCTTCAAGGAGCACATCTCCATCTGATCGGAGCTAGAAGAGGAGAAACAACATATCTCAAGTGATTCACAGAATAAAAAAGCAGTACTGCATTCCAGGTGTTTTTTAACAGTTAATTGTAATCATAACAAATGCAGATTTTAGAAGTTACAACTAACACATTGTGGTCTTACTGATAGCTTAATTTTTTGTGACTGCCAGCATGGTATTTAAACTGAAAGGATGCCCAAATTCCTTGTTAATCAAGGTGTTCTCATGTTACTGTTTCCATTGATAGAATGTCAGTAGGGATGTCCGATATTGGCTTTTTTGCCGATATCCGATATGCCGATATTGTCCAACTCTTAATTTATCGATACCGATAACAGCCGATACCGATATGCGCGCCGGTAAACGCCTCAGGAGCGCATAGGCACTGTTTCGGTGTAACGCAAGCATTATTCTATTTTTACCGGTTTTTATTTTATCGGTTTTAAAGCTAAAAAATCCTGTACCGATATTACATTTTTAAGCTAATATCTCTAAATGTCAGTATAGAAAAAATAAATGATACTCATCAACAGCAGCGGTGGGCAAACATCTCGGCTCGTGGGCCACATTGACTTTCAAATTTTGACAGAGGCGCTGCATCAGCAAAAGGTGCCGACATATCTAACAGAAACTGAATAAAAGCATGAGGGGGTTGCATTCTATTTACCTTTGAATGGGACCAGTTTTGTTTTTGTTTCATCCATCTTTGCCAGTGCATCAAAGTTTAGTGTTAGTTTTGTTTTAGTTTTTAGTTTCGATTGCAGTCAGAGTTGTTAATTCTGTACCAATCTTTGGCGGGCCGGATCAAGTAAACAATCAGGACTGATGGGGCACGTCAGCCCCTGGTCTTATGTAACACAATGAATCTATGAATCTTGACACCTTTGAGTTGAACCGTTGACGCCCAGTGCAGGTTTCAGCTGTCACTCACCTTGTTGAGCACTGTGATTGGTTAGGTGAACTTCGTCACAGGTAGTGGCATATACTGAATATTTCCCCACACCAAAGATAAACATTAGCGTCCTGACTAATATGTACAGTTATTTCATATTGCTATAACGTTGAATCACTGAGGCAAAAGTAACATTTAATTATTTGCAGTCTCAAAATCTACATGTGAGGAGTGAAAAGACAACTGAAAAGTCTCACTCGTAAAACTAAGTGATTTCTATAAATGCTACTCCTAAACCAGATTAATACGTTTATACGCCTTACATCTCAGAGGTATCTTGGACCTTACAATTCACCGTAATCGGCACATCTGTCTTACAGAAGCAAGGGCAGGGCAAGGATGGCAACAACTCTCCGTTCTTCAGAATTTCAATCAAAGTTTGCTCTCTTTCCAAACACGGTGCCTAGGCGCATCCATCCTACCTGACTCGGAACCGTCCGTCGGCGCCGACCACCTCTCCAAGTCCGCGCCATCCAGTCTTAGCGCCGCTCTGGTCCAGCAGCTCACAGACTTTGGTCAGCAGCGGCTCCCTCAGGCAACTGACGTTGGCGGACCGGTCAGGTAATTCCGACATGTCTGCGACGAGTCTGTCATTAACAATATGATTTTACGACTTAGCTCGTCAAAATAGGCATTTCGCTCAGGTTGTCGCCGACACGACACACACTTCCTGAAAGTTTGCGAGACGCATCACAAGTTTATCCCTTCGATCACAGAGGCATAGTGAGCCTCACAAAGATCGTCTATGTGAGAGGATGAGCACAGTGACAGGCTTTTTCTTCGTCTTTATCAGAACTGTCTGTGGTGGGCTGAATGTCTTCCATTCAAATATAATATTCGAATAGAGTAAAACGTCGAATTAAATAAAACATACCTGAAGATAATCAAACTTCCCAAAAAAAAAAAAAAAACAAACCACAATTGAAGTTTGCTAATGAGGGAGAAGTAAGCTAACTTGCAAGCCAAATCGAAGTGTCAAGTTTTTGTCTATTTTGTGTTTGGGCGATGTTTTGTCGAAATAACACCTCTATGACTACCAATACGAAAATTGCTTGCCCATTCCCGACGATTACCGAACAGTTTCCATTGTAATTAACTATAAGCATTGGCTGCTAGATACTTCGCGGTGGTGTGTTATCTAGTCAGTAGTGAGATATAATACGCCCTACATGCGTAGGGGGCGTGACGTCACTGGTCGCTACTTCTTTATTTGGACTTTCCGGTGAGTAGTCACAGCGGGGGCGGCCGAATGAGTCTTTGCGCCCTCACCGGCCCACAGGTGAGACAACCATCGCAGTTTGTCATGTCAATCAGCTTCAGATCCTCACATTAAAAGATGTGATTTATCCATTAATTCGTATGAGTGGGTGAGGTAAGTTGCAATTGCAGTGAGTATGTTAAATATTCTGTGATGTTTCTCACTCAGTCTTAGTCGTTTTCTCGTCTGGCAAACCCATCTGCTTACCATGTAAACACATTTTGTGGTGGGTCAAAGCACGGTGACAGTCAAGCAGCTGCTGGTCTGATTCAGTTGATTGTAATTTCTTTGACATTGGAATATCTTAACATGATTGTAGGGCAATCATTATGTTTAAGGTATGTCGTTATGTGTTCTTGTTATACATTAGGACATTTGTTATATATTCATGCCAGAACAATGTTTGTGCAAGTATAGAATTACATATAGATGTATTTAGTTTGAGATGAAAAATCAAAGTAACATTTTGTGATAGTCATTTGTGACGATTTTATTGAAACACCAATCTGTGCAGTTGAATTTTCACACAAGATAATAACTTTTTGGTGAAATTGATGAAGTACAAAAAATCTAAGACAATAAGCCACCTTGAGAATTATTCCTTGAAAATGTTTGGTTCATTGTGCCTTGAGAACAATTGTTACTATTACTTGATATTAATATTACTTAATATTTTGAGGATGACATATGACGACACGCAGGGACGCACCTTTGTAAGTCTGAGAGAAAGGGTGTTAAGTGTAGGCAAAATGTGACGTTTCAGTAGCAAATCACTCATCTATTCTGTGATAAGATAAATGTTAAAGAGACAATCATAATCACCAATTATTCAACTGAAGTTAAGGTCTGAAGGGTAAAAAAAATCTCCTCATAATCCCAACCCCAGTCTTGTACCTTTAATATTCTGTTAGAGAATATCAACCTTATTTCATTTTTTAAAAGTTGATTTTATTTTACATGTGCAATGACAATTAAATGTCAGACACTGAACATGACATGAATTATCTACAGTATTTAGAAGAATACCCGCATGCTGCCTGCATCGTATGTGTTGTGGTAGTTGCCCATGTTGTTTTTCCTTCCTTAGTCCTTGTTGTAAATGAAAACACGACACTAAGCCAAGCCAAGTTTACCTCATTCATTCAAGTTCATCTCATCTCTCACTTCTGTTATTCAAGGCCACAGCGTGACTTGTAGAACCCGGATGAGGTCAGAGGACAGTAAAATGCTGCTGTTTCTGCTCTCTGTCATCACGCTGTGCTACGGTGAGTTTGAAAACTTATTATGTACTACCATTATAGTACAAATCTGCAGGAGATGAGTAGCCGGTAAGATGGTGCTTGTTTGTTCGTTTGTTTTTGCAGGCGCATCTCCGCCAGGGAAACCTGTCCTGTTGAGCTGCAGGTCTCCAGACAAGGAGACCTTTACGTGTTGGTGGGAGCCGGGGTCTGATGGGGGGCTGCCGACGATGCACCGCCTGTACTACGAGAGAGAAGAGTTAGTTCTCCTTGTTCCATCACGTTGCTGCTACACTCGTGTTGTATGGTCCATGTGGCAATTGAATACAAAGCTTGATGTAGATCTAAATCAAATAAAAGCCATAAATCTTAATGCTTTTGGTTTATGTGGAATTTCAATATTACTTGCTTTGACGGTAACACTGTATACTACAACTACTTCTACTAATATGAGTAATAGTAGTGAAAATTAACAGCATATCTTTTAATTATTTCTTCTTGCAGTCGGCAGGGGACACATGAGTGTCCAGATTACCGGTCGGCAGGGAAGAACTCCTGTTTCTTCAACAAGAAGCACACCCTGATCTGGGTCACCTACAGCCTGAGAGTGGTGGCCTCCAACATCCTTGGGAACACCACATCAGACCCTTTAGACGTGGATGTCATGTATATCAGTAAGCCTCACCTCTCACACACACAGAGGCTGAACGCTTGCGCGAAGCAGTCAATCAGATTTTTCATCTCTGTTGTAAATATACAAATATGTGCACAACACCTGAACGGGCCATCATCTGAAACTTTCTGACACATGTGGGACAGATTTGCGGGACTGATTAAAGCCTTCAGTTGCAAAGCATCAGTTTCTCTGTGTTCTGCGTTCATCAGTGCAGCCCAACGCCCCTGAAAAAGTTGAGCTGGTATTTGAGGACGATGAGGTAAATCCATACCTCAGCATCAAATGGGACCCTCCTGACGGTCCGGACACCAAGTCAGGCTGGGTCACCATGACTTACCAAGTGAAAGTGAAAGAGGAGAGTGGCAACAAGTGGGAGGTGAGAACCAGTTGATATAAAAAGAGAGTTTGACGACTTATCTATCATTTATGAATAACATCTGGGCTTGTCATTCATCCAGCTTTGTGTCCTGAGATGCTTACAATGAAACAAAAAAATTGCGTATTGTCCGAATCTGAATCAGAAATACTCAAATAATCTGGAGCAACATGACTCCACTCTGCCAGGTACAGATTAGTCGCCAGAACTGGGCAGCTAATAGTTGTGAGAGTCCCGGGTTTAGAATCCCGAAGAATCAAAACAGAGAAACGTTTGGCTGTTACTTGACCTCCATAAGATCTTGTTGCAGGCACAATCGAGCATGGCGATCATGTGATCTCTGAATGTTGTCGTTCCAGGAGTACCTGTCTGGTAAACAAAGCCACTTCAACCTGTACAGCCTCCACCCAGGGGCCGTCTACATAGTACAGGTGCGATGTAAACTGGACCACAGCAGGTGGAGTGAGTGGAGCAATCCCACCTCCGTCCGGATCCCTGAGTGTGAGTCTCAAACATCATCAAACTTAGTTTCATGTCTACTGACATTCCTTGTTATTCAAGTCCTAAACAATCCAATGTTTCTCAACCCCACTGCTCTGTGTAGACAATCAGACTGGAGCTCACTTTGGGTTGCTGACCTCCGTCTTCGGCACTGTTGTACTCACGGCGCTCATGTGTGTCTTGATCAGGAGGCGGAAATGGTATGGAGGTGTTTTTATACAGTACATACTTGTCGTTTCTACGACACAGTTTGTCGTTAATGACCAGTTTGGCTCACAAACATTTGTTTCAGTGTTCGACTGAGTCTCATGCCTCCTGTGCCTGGTCCCAAAATAAAAGGCTTTGACGCCCAACTTAACAGGGTAACAGTACATATTGATCTATTTTCACTGTCTCACCTGTCATACTGCGGTTTTGTCAGTTTTATCAGTTTTGTATGTTTTTCAGAGTGGTCAGTACAATGACGACAGCATCAGCTCCCTGATTGACAGCCAGAGCTTCCTGTCCGATACTCCTCGGAAGGACCAGATGGAGGATTATCTCATTGTGTTTGACAGCGAGGACTTTGTTCAGCAAAGCTCTGACTGGAGTCACAAGAAGAGGAATAGCTTGATTGTTCCCAACAGCCTCAATTTCAGATCAGATGTTTTGGTGCAGGATTCATCTCTATGCCTCAACAATTGCAATGCTCAGGAGAGCAGGACGTCCGTGAGGGACAGGTCCTTCTCCCAGGAGCTTTTCTCCTACACGGACCCTCTCCAGTTTACAGTCCAACCGCCGTTGCGTCATTACGCAGAAAGGACAGATGCGTCCATGGACAGCAGCAGCCCTTATCCCGATGGCGACAGCTGTCCGTGGACTTTGTCAAACGGAGGTTATGTGGACGTTGAGAGGCAGGAGGGCGTAAGGGAGTTTGATGATTCACCGGTCGCGCAAGACTACAGCAAAGTGAGCGCAGCAAATGAAGACAACATGCTCTTCCTCCAGAGAGAGGGAGCAACACACAAGACGTCCTGTGGAGAGAAGGGGTACTGCTCCACAGAGCCCAGTAATCCCAAGTCCAAAGACACCCTTGAGGAACTCACAACTGAGGAAACAAGCCCAGAAGCGTGCACAGACATCCCAAACAGTGGGTACGTGGAAATTTCCACAGCAGATCGAGATTTATCTTGAATGTAAAAATGTAACAGAGAGAGGAGTGTGTAATTTGTATCCGTTAAATTATGAGGAAATAATAACATCCACTATGTTCAACACTCACATTTTCTTGAAGGAGGATCAGCTCATATTACGTCACAATATTAGAAAGTGGCAAATCGTCTCGACTCACAAGATCAAAAATAAAATTCTCGGAGTGGTCAGAATTGAATGTCGTGCACATATAGTAGCAGCCTCAGATATAAAATTTCAAGTGTTAAGGTCAATCAGGGGAATGGTAAACAAATTCTAATTGTGCGATTAATTTAATTTCACAGAGCCATTTCGGGCCTGCTACAGTATGTAACATAAGATTACAATTTCAAATACATTTATCTGGAGATCTCCGATAATATCGGCCCACGGATATTATCGGCCCGATATTAGCATAAAAATTTAATATCGGTATCGGATCTTTTTGCTTTACAACCGATAAAATAAAAACCGATAAAAATACAATAATGCTTGTGTTACACTGAAATAGTGCCTATGCGCTCCTGAAGCGTTTACCGGCGCACATATCGGTATCGGCTGTTATCGGTATCGGTAAATTGAGATTTGGACAATATCGGCATATCGGATATCGGCAAAAAAGCCAATATCGGACATCCCTACATTTATCCATTTAGTGTCCAACACATTAATAAGATGTAATGTCATCCCATCAGTTTGTTATACATCATACTAATTATGTAATATGATATACAGTAGTATTATGCAATCTAATTTTTGTCTGAGAAGCTCACCCCAAATAAAATTCCATCAAACTGTACATAAACTGTTGAAACATGAATGTCTTCATGGTCTTGCCTTAGGAACTGCAAATCCTGCAAATCCTCAGCACTGTGACAATAACTACCGGTATTCAAAATTGTGTTTCCCTCTAGTTTTCTACCTCTCTTCCTTCCATCACTGGAGTTACTTCAGTGTTTTGATGTGGAGAATATTTTCTACATGACATGCTACATTTGCATACCGTGACTTTTTGTCTCTCGCCAGGGAAATGCATAACTGGGCCATGAGGCTTTTGAGACTTGTTCATTGCTGCGTTGTTTTCTTTATGTCCTGCAACATGTTGTGCACTATCACCTTTGTGTTCCTCTCATAGTAATTGCTCAGAAGTGCATGTGTCTTGCATATGGATAGGGACACAGAGAAAAAAAAAATGTGCGTTGAACTTATTTCAGCACAAGTTCACATCATTTCTATGCTTAACTTGTTTGGCTGAGCTACAGTTACATTCAGAGCTCACACATAAACGCAAGCTTTCAAAAGTCTGTTTTATTCAGAGTCTGCATGATTCAAAAATATTTGTGTACATTTACACATGTCCAAATAAATCAAACAACATATTTCATTACTTTCCTAAAAATACACATTTGCTGTGCAGTTTGGTACACCAAACAGTCATAATTGGAGCGGATTATAATAAAGAATATTCATTGAACTTCTTTAGACATCCGATAATTCCAGGAGGGTTTCTTTAAGAAATGATACTCCCTACGCCTGTGATTAAATCCCCCATGAAACAGAACATTAACATTTCGTTAGCAACCACAGATGATTTTTCGATCTATTGCGACATATTTGACCATTAAATCATAATATTAAATCAACTGTATCAATCTCTATATTTACATCTTTTGTAAACAGATTTTTTGTCGCTGTGGCTCAATTGTGGAAAAACAAAAGAAAACAAAAAGACTGCTTTGAGTACTGCGCGACATTAGAGTGGCACATATTGAGACAAAGGCTGTATCATGTCATGATGATGAATCAGTGCATTGCTTCCCTGTCATGTTTGAGAAAGGAGTTTGTGGTTACCAGTGTCAGATGGTTTCGATCCTCTTGTCGATTTATGTAGATGGATGATAAATACGATGTCATAATTTTTAAAATGTGTTTGATTTCTCATTTTATGGATCTAAGATTTTTCAACATTGAAGATGTTGCTCTTGATCAAACCCATAAATGTCCTATCGAACTACTTATGGCAACTCTAGTAAAGTAGCATATCAGAAAATCTTTGCTTTGTATGTCAAATTGCATCGGCCAGCAAAAATTTGAATTATTAGGAGGACTGGGCAGTGTGACACAGGTATGGAGTGGTTAGGTTGGGTGACTTGCGGAAACTAGTGACTTGAGGGTGATTTATAGAAACTAAGTGCAGTTAAGAGGTTCACTTGCTTGCACAGATATCAGAAATTAGTATTCAGAAACAACCACTTTAAGGTATAATCAAATACTAGCAGCATTGCTTAAATTCACATTTGATTACCTGTTCTGACTAACTCAAGGTAAATTCTGCAAAATGAGGTTAAGCGTCACCACATTTTAACTTAGATTTAAACTGAGATTCGAATAGCGTTGGCTGGTGATAACATCATTGGGCTCATTCAGGCACTAAAGGCTCCCGTGCTGTCAGCTCTCCGCCTCCGCATCACTCTGTCCAGTGCAGTCACCTGCCATGTTCACGCGTTGCTCTCCAGACTTCGCAACTGAGTGGTTGATTTGCTTCTCCAGCACGTTCTTCCAAATTTTAACTGAAAAAGAAAATGAGGCACAAGTATTTCAGTTGTATGTATCCTTGAGAGGAGTGATGTGGTAGTAGACTTTGAATATAAAATGGGAAATGTTTACAGTTTGGAGAAATGTCTACAGTGGGGTGATGCGATGGTTCAGCAGCTAATAGTCAACTTGAAGTTATGAAACAAAATTCGAAAACAAGATGCCAAGATGCGAAAGTGTGAGCACTTGAAATCCACTCCTACTGAGCCCTAACTTACGGTACTCTGGTTGTTCTGGCTGTGAGTTTGGACCAGCTTCAGGTTCGGCAGTCAGGCTCAGATTACTGAGTGGCAGTTCTTGCACATCTCCCTCTTCTTTGGGCTCAGACTCGGCCTGCTCCACGCTCAAGACCATCACCTCGTAGGCTTTCCGCGCCTCTGATGACAATTCGATCATCTTATGGTAGTGGTCCTGTCGACGAGACGTTTTTTGTTCACGTGTGGCTCAAATGATTGACAATCATCACCAATTCTCACACAAAATGTTAACTTTCATCATAAACAGCTTGATGATACATGGTGGAAATTAAACACAAGAAATGACTTAATTCTGGACTGTAATCATCAACAGTTGCATATGACTCAGACCTCTGTCATCGTGCGCGTCATGTATCGTGCTGGAAAAAAACAGACCTGCGCTCCATCATAGTTGAAGATGCCCACCAGGCTGACAGGCACTGCTTTGTTGACGCAGCGACCCAAAGCTTTTCTGGAGAGGGCGAAGACGAACGGCACGCCCTGCTCGCGGCATGTGTCGATGATGGTGTGCAGGGCCTCATCCAGGCCACCTGATGACGAGGACGGTACCGTTAGCGTCATCCTCATTTTCTCAGTTTCTTTCACAGGATCGTAGACCAAACAGAGCAGCCCTGGGTCTGTTAAGGCAACTCCTTGGGGCTGAACATTTGCTAACCTTTGGCCTGGATGCGCTCACAGTTGGGTGAGATGACCACACACTTGACCTTCCTGAGTTTGAGGTGCTTCAGGACCTCCCTCAGTCCCATCACGATCCTCTTCTTCATGCGGGCCTTCATGGGGTCCTTCTGGTACAAGCGGTCCTGAAAACGGACCAGCTCCTTCAGCAGGTCCGTCACGCACTGGTCCACCTCTTTGCTCAGCATCTGACTGCAGTACCTGACACAAGATAGTACTAGTAAGTCACTTTAAGTCGATGCCCACCAATGACAAGTTGGAGCACCATGTATTTCGTAACATACTCTCTGAACTTCCGGCTGTGGATATTGGGTGGAGTAGGGGTGACAGGCACTGTTGCGGGAGTCTGACGCTCTTCACTATCGTCCTCTTGGGCTGTCTCCACCGTTTCCTCGCTCTCCAGCTCATTTGGGTGATTCTCGGGCTGTTCCTCAAGTGCGTCAGTAGAACTGGGAGTACCATCTGTGGATACAGAGAAACAACCACAGGTCAAATATGGCACCCAATCCTGTGTGTACATTGATGCCGCCTCACTCCCATCACTGCTGACCTGTGGCAGAGTCGTCACATTCCTCCTCTTGTTTGGAATCATGATTGGGCTGCGAGTCCTGCTCGGGCAGCAGCCCTCTCTCCAGCAGCAAGCGCCTGTGTTTGCGTTCCTCTCTTTCTTTTAGGATGACCTGCCATTCACCCGCAAATGCGACATTGAATGGTGGGATTTGCGGGCATGGAGGTGCACCGTGTTTACTTGGACTCACCCTCTTGAGTGGAGTGGGTTTCTTGGCTTTGGGCACCTCTCTCTGCTTGCCTTTCTTCACCAGGGGGCAGGTGGAGTCCAGAGGGTTGTGCGCGATCCTATCCTGCTGCCAAGGCGGCTTCTTCTGGGTGGGCTGTGGCTTTGGACCGACTGGACGCCCTCCACCAACTTTAAAGAACAAATCCGATGGAAATCATTCACTACGATTAATAATAATGGTAACAACAACAAAAACAATAAAAATAATAAATAATTTTCAATAGCAGAGGGAAATTTCACAATGTCCTTAAAGAAATATCTGATACTTCTACAATAAGATGGAACTCCAAAAATAATAGATTTTTCAAAATGAGAAAATTAGACTATATCATAGCACTTGCAAAAAATTTAAATGCCGCATGTCAGTTTTATGAGTTAAGTTGTGTAAATACGACCAGGCTCTGGTAGACTTGCACCTATGTCTCATTCCATCGCCCACCTGTTAGAACCACTGGCTTGGCGTCCGTCTTGGCTCTTTGCGATTGTTGTTTCTTCTCAAGGACGGCCAACATGTTGCCTATGTCCAGCTGAACTGGAGCCTTGCTCTTCTTCCCCGAGACCTTCTCAGCTTTCTAGACATCAAGTGACAAAAGAACACGATTGCACGACAACGGCAAACCAGTCGACACGTGCTGTGCTCTCAAATATTCAGTATAGGTGCAGGTGAATATATCAATTTCAAGTGGAAAATGACAAACCAGTCCTTTCTTGCTTGGGTCTGTGGGCACAGTTTTTGTTGCTGGTGATTTCTCGTTGCTTTGGTCCCCGAAATGTTGAAATTCTCTTTGGCTCTCCTTCAAGAATGCAAAGTTGGTCTTGAAAAATTCACAGGCCAATTCTATTCCAAATGCAATTTTGGCGTTTGAGGCTGGTTAATAATTTGGATCGTAAAGGCTCTGGGAATAAAAAGGATTACAGCGTACCTCACTGCGTGGCTTTGCTGTATTGTTGCTGGTTGGGTAACGATCCCTTGCATGTGAAGCAGGAGTCAAGCCTGGAAACTCCTCTTCATCCTAAAGGACACAGACTCGGTAAGCACAATGCTTCAATGCCTGCAGATGGAGGTGGAGTGCAGGGGCTGCACTCCCACAGACGCTGTCAAACACACCTCAAACTTTGGAGGTTCCTGAAAAATTGCTGGTTCTTCTGCGTCAGCTTCTTCGTCGTCACTTTTGGCCTTCTTTTTCTTTTTCTTCCGTTTTTTCTTCCCTGAGAGTCTCTCGTCATCCGGGGCTAATAACTCCTCCTAAGTATGCAAAGTGTGTCATCAATGAATGAATGAAAATGCTCCGAATATTCACTAACGGTGACACACGATTTATATACTTCCCACTACCCCCATTGTACTTCATATTACAGTCAAATAATTTCTTCGGGTGAGTGGTGCAATATATGAATGAAATTTGTAAATACACCGATATTTCATTTGAGAACTCCACAATAAATACACCACTGCTACTCTGGCTGACGTTCTCACACCTGCGTATGGGTGGTGCTGATCGTCTTCTCTTTTGGAACAAGAACCTTTGGAGGCTGAGAGGCCACGTTAGCCCAAGAAGTGACAGCTCCACTGCAGCTGCTGGCCTCCAACGCAGCACCGGGCGACTCATCTGTGCACAACACACACAAAGTCTCCATGTGGGCAAACGGACGCTTGTCAGACAAAGTAAAGCCAAAGTTTCACCGTACCTGCTGAGTGAGGGGAGGTGGATTTGGCATCAGGGGCACTTTGATGGCAGTTTCGCTCGATCTGAAGTTTCTTTGCGGGCAGCTTCTACTCAAACATTTGAAGGACTTTGTTAATAAACAGGGTTAGGGTTGAACAAATCATATCCCATATAAGAGACTTGAGGGCTTTCACCTCATGGATTGACAATGCTCTCTGAGTGTGATTGCTTGGGGATGGGGACGGGCCCCAGCAGGCCCTCTGATGAATCGGGGATAGTGGTTTTCCTGGTAATACAGCCAACTCTGGGAAATCAGACATCTTCACCTCGAAAGGCGTGGTCAGCGGGGATTTCGACCTCGCATTGTTCGAGTCAGATCTCGTCCTGCTTAACACTGAAAAGAAGACACCGAAAACTGGTAGCAGTGCGAGGACTGCGCTGGCTACACGCATATCTCTCAAACATAGCACGTATATGCATTGATAACATATAGGAAGTGTCAGTACCTCTTTTTGATGATTCTAGTGAATTATTTCCCATTTTTCTCCCCAGAAAAGGAGAAGAATCATTGTATGATGATAACTGCAGAGAAGATGGCAACAGCGTCAAGGTCTCTATATCAGGAATTTAGTATTGCTGTGTCTGTGCTTGAAAAATTAAACTAACCCTCTCTTGTGGATTTCTTCTGTTGCTTTTACTCTGCTCGAAGACGTCGGTCATTTGTCTCACATGGCGGTTCCTGTTGTAACCACGGCCGCGGGGCACACTACCTTCCCTTCCTCCAAATCCCTCACCGGTTCTTGCCGAGTTCTCCCCGGGGTTGGGACCCATTTGCTCCCTTCATAAAGTTAAAAATCAGATTTTCTATTAGGTAATACCAGTAATAATCGGTGATATTTGTTCTGATCACCTGTTGGCTTTAGAGCTGAAGGGCGCCCGTGAACATATTTGTACCGTGTTGAGCTGTGGATGGACACATTGGGACTCAGCAACCTCACAGGAGGCGAGGCTCTTTGAGGCACAGGGAACTCTTGTCTCCTCCAGTTTCTGCTGTCAATATCCCTTAGAGTAGATGACAACTGGCTCTGCTAAAAAAAAGTGTGAATTACCATTATCGATCCTGTGTGGAATACAACATAACACTGGACATAAAACTTACATCAAACTCTTCTAATCCTGGTAGTGATTTTTTGTAATTAAATGTTTGTTCCACCACGCTTCTTGATGATGATGTAACCTCAAACATAACTAACACAGAGCAACACGGCTTTTGTTGAGCAAAATTAAGCGAATAAAACGTAACATGTGACAACTCTGCGTTAATCCTTTTTCCCTGACCCTGACCTGTCTGACTTAGCTTCAAAGTTAGCACTCACGATGCTAACCAGTTAGTCTGCATGTCCGCTGTCTTTTCCTTTGCTAAGCTCACCTTGTCCATATTTGTGGTATCTGCGGGCGGTCACATCTCCGGGACTCTTTCCAGGGTCACTCCGGCGTCCATATGCGGTAAAAAATCACACCATAGCAAGATATATTATACTTTCACTATACGTGCTAGGGAAGCTAAGCTACAAAGCACCGAGGCTGTGCAGCTTAAACTTTGACCCCCGCACAGCTGATGTTTACATGCGTTACGTCACAAGCAGAGAAGGTTGCAACAGCCCCATCTGCCGGCCAAATAAGGTCATGAACGTGATTACACGTTACACGTTAGACACAAGTAAAATTCAATATTTGAT
This sequence comes from Carapus acus, assembly GCA_900312935.1. Taxonomy (NCBI): domain Eukaryota; kingdom Metazoa; phylum Chordata; class Actinopteri; order Ophidiiformes; family Carapidae; genus Carapus; species Carapus acus. The sequence goes on along the minus strand of OMPJ01046039.1, from coordinate 85,095 downwards.
CGGGCATTATTCTTAGTCAATGGTAAATTATGATTCTAAAAATTGCAATTTCAGGAAATTAAGCCTATTATGCTTTTTATAATTCGACAATGTCTTCATATACAGCACTGCAGGCTCACACACTGGAGGAGTGGCATGTTATGCAATTTTCCAGGTCGCATCTGCATCACACAGACAATAGATCCATTTCATTTAAATTCTTTAAAACGTAATTTTTGACCCATGTACAGGCCATGAATTTCCAAAAGGGAGCATACATGTTGCCATTGCCTCTTGAGTGTTTGCTGATGTGTGATGGTTGCATATTTCAACTTACAGAGTCATTATTTAGTACAAGAAAACAACTCTGGTTTACTCACATCTTTAATTATAAATGTCCATCTTATATCAAAATACATTTTCCTGTGTGACTGATTAAATACTGCAGAGTACAGAAATAAGAAAAACAAGTACAAAATATAGGCGTTATACACACAAACAGAAGCAACAGTTCTTGTATGTGCATTGTCTTTCCTCTTAGTATTGTTTCACGTGAGGATCTGTGACAAATAAAGCATGAATCAAACATCTCCCACCCATCAGTGCCTGCTTTTAAAGCAGATGTAAATGGCAAAAGCATCTCACACAACAAAACATAGAGAGATACACCACAGTTCTCACACTTGTAGGGAATCTCCCGTGAAGTAAACACATGTCGAGCACCTTGAGGCGTCTTTGACTTTCTTTGGCGTCTTCTACTCTTCCTTCAGCCTGTTGGCTCTGTTCAGCAGTGCCAGGGGCAGCATGAATGCAGCTGAGCTGAGAATGAAACTGGTCTCAGCCCCGGCTAGCCAGTAAACTGGGGAACAAATGCAAAGATAAATACCGATAATGTGCAAAACTACTTTGGTCACGAGTATGAGATCATTCATCACCAAATTCAGGATAGAAAGTATTTTAAAGGATGAGGCATATTTTTTTGTTTCTAAGTTTTGTATTGAGGGTGCATCATTTGCACAAGTAGACCCTCCAACCATTTTTATGTGTGTATATGTGTGTGTATATATGATGGATTGTCAATTCAGATTCTTGACTGAAAATAAATGGATTCATCTAATATTTGTGAATTCACATATAATTGCCTGCAATGGTGCTGAACAGCATTAACATTTCTGACCTATCTTGGTATTCAAATTAAGGAGATTACATAAATAAACACCAAACAAAAAATGAAATGATCATGAACCATCTGAGTGGAATTATCAAAAGCTTGATTAAAAAAAAAAATCCTCTCCTATCAAGATTAATGTCATCTTACCAGAGGATGACATAACTGGTCCCAGTGCTCTTGCCAGGGCGCCCAGGCTCCGCAAGATGCCCATCACAGTGCCTTTCTGACTGGCTGAGCCTGGAATAAGAGTGGGAGGTACAAAATGCAGGTGTCATGTTCACATTTTGAATGTGTGTGCAGATGATATTAGATTAAAAAAAAAAAAGTCTCACCGTGGTCAGAAACAAGGGTCGACAGACATGGAACTACTATTGCTGCCGCTGGGAACACAACAGATGACAAAACAGACAAACAAAGGTCTTGTAAAAGAGGGAATTGCTGATATCATTGCAATATACTTTTCGTAAATCTGTGGAGATAGCATATGGTATGACTTAACGCTATAATGATGATGACGTGAGTTCCTTATTGGAGTAAATCACTGTGACTTTTCAGTTTTATAGCCTCTTCCCTTGTGTACTCTCAAACGGTTGAGGCGGGTAATGGTGCACACTAACTTCACTCACAAATACAATGGCGGTGTTTTTATAGCTTAAGCGGTAAATTAGTGTTTTATTGTTTTCGCAACAGCATCCTAATTTTTCCAAAGGACCCGTTATACTGCCAATCATCTATTAGCTTAAGTGATTCACACAGGAGCCAAACGCTTAATGACTCACCAAAGCAGTACAAAGCCAAGCCAACGTAAAGCATGTTTGTGTTCCAGGACAGCCCAATCAGGATAAACGCCGGAATCAGTCCTAGGATTGCCTGACAAGGACAGATGAGATACGTAAGGACTTTCTTTGAGATATACAGTACACTTCTCGCATAAGTTTTCCCTCCTACCAGACGGATGGTCCTGATATGGCGGCCTGGTTTAATTCTGCGTGCGTAGCCCCCCTGGACCAAAGCCATCATGATACCGATGAAGAAGAACATCTTGCCTTGCTGCATGCTGTCAACATGCATAAAGATCCCATGTTGGAAATTGTTGTATTTATGTATATCCTACTACAAACAGTGGGTGCAGCGATGTTAAGTACCTGGTGAACTGGAAGCGCTGGTGAGTCAGAAAACTCAGATTGAACTCCACACCAGAGAACAGGAAGAGGTACAAGAAATAAACTTGGCCAAGAACTTGGAGCCTCTGCATCTCTGTGGAGGTGAACACAGCTCCCATTAGTACTCACTCCATCATAGAAGCCTGCCTAAGAATATCCAGAATGGACTCACTCTCTTTTGAGGGAGGTTCTTCCGTCCTGGATACAGCAGAGAAATGGAACAGCGCTAAAGGGCTGAGGAGGTCCCTGGTGTCTCCTAACCAAGAGTCAGTCCTCGACGTGGCAGAGGACTGACTGACCTTGCTGTCCTTCTGTAGCGTTTCCGGCAAAGCGAGCCAAATAAAAAGCAAATCTGCGCTGCTGAAAACTAAAGCCAGCAGAGCTGGTGTGCGGTAGAAGGCCTGGCCTGTTCCGGAACTCAAGGCAAAGTAAGCGCCTGTCAGGGGTCCGATGGTGAAACCCAAGGAGAAGGCGATGCCGATCATGGCCTGGAACCAACAAGAGCAGTGACATTACAGTTACAAATATGGCCGAATGCTCATCTCATCTCATCAGTGGGTGTGTTCCTACCATTCCTCGGTTCCGTGCTTTTGGGCACGGCAGGTCAGCCACGATGGCACTGCAGAGGCTGACGTTCCCTTTGCAAATCCCCCCAATTACTCGGAACAAAAGGAACAGACTGAAGCTTCTGGACACAGCCCAGACCGCATAGGAGGACATCATTCCTAGCTGGGACACAAGGTACCCAATTAGAGACCAACCACAAAGTGGGCAGGAGGACGTTTCATTATCCAAACCCCTAAATACGAGAACGATTGCGTATTCAGAGCGTAGCATTCGTGCGCTGTGCTCACAGTGGTGAGAATAAGCAGAGGACGTCTTCCATAACGGTCTGAGACGGCGCCGGTTATAGGGGAACACAGGAACTGCAGCAGGGAGAAGAGGGACCCGATGAGACCTGGAGGACAAACAGGAGGTTGACGTTAGGTAGCTCCTTCCTACTGCCTGTTGTAAACAATCAAAGTACCTTCTTACCTAGCTACCTAGCTATCTTACTACCTATCTACCTACCTACCTACCTAATTAAAGTGGGATGTTGACTGGGATTTGATAGTGTTTCCTTCATCATCATGCCTCAACAAAGACCATTTCACTTCTAATGTATGAAATCAACCCAACACGTGTCTGGGTTAGAATACCTCCAAACAGGACAGTATTGTATTTCTTGTCCATCGGAATTCCAACGCCCTCCCTGAACCAGTCCACAATGCTCTGCAGGCGCAGATACACCCCATCCTGAAAACAAACAATTCCAACACTGTAAAATGGAAAAGGAACTCCAACACAATAGTGACCTTACTGCAAAGCTGAAACATACAGTTTGTACCGTGGATATGAGACAAATTAATGAATTTATGCAAGACACAAACTGTGTGCATGGTTTCACCTCTGTCGCGGCGTAATGGTCCAATATCGAAGGCAGGAGAGGCAAAATCAGCGTAAATCCGAGCAGGTCCAACAGAAGGATGACAAACACGATGTTGATAACCCTTGATGAGAAAGTACCACCATCATCTGTGGACTCTTTGGCAGTGCTCATGTTTCCAGGTGAATATCCTCTGGTGCCTCCACTGTTGAAAAGTCCAATATATACACCACATGTTTTAGGAGGAGGAGGAGGAGGAGCAATGAGACAGACATTGCCAACACATTCCACAGGGTGTGTGTCTCCAAACAGGTCCTTCCACCGCACAAACCTGAGACTTTCCCTTTAGGATGGACACAGCACTATAAATGTCTACAACTGTCTCCTTGAAAATGCATGTGAAATTCAGTGGAGCAGTACAGTGACAGTGGTTAAGTAATTTTGTGACGAGCTACACTGAGAATGTTAATAGTGCGTGAAATGTGACAACACAGCATCATAAAAAGCTTTTTTTCCCAAAATGACTGATGTCTTTATCACTGACGAGTTACACTTATGGGAAATCACGCTTTCAGATTTTTTCCAGATTTATCGCAATGGCAGTAAAATATTCGGGAAACACGTTTGAGGAAAAAAGACGGGTAGAAGGAAGAAGGAAGAAGGAAGCAGTTCCTACAAAAATCAGAAGAAACAACCTGAGCTAATACGTGACTGTCAAACACCACCTACACAACGCGCCCCTTGCTGTCAGTGGGACGTTGCTTCAACCGCCCTAAACTAACGAGCAGCATCTCTGGAGACATTCGCCAACCATTTCGGACAGTCTGACCCGATCGACGGAATGGTATTTGAAATTCGTTCCCTCACAGAAACTTTCCGATGGATGGGGGACTTACCGGTCCGGGCGGCTCTCCTCGGGCTCTCATCGGCCCTCGACTCCTACCAGGAAGCGGTGTCCGCTTACAATTATACACACAATGTGTCGTAACACGGGCGGCTATGCTGCATTCAAGTGCTCTCCATCAGCTCGTAATTTCGAGCAATTGGTTTCTCGTGATTTCTCGACCTGCAATGACCGAATTCTAGTGTCTCACCACGCAAGCTTGTAATACTCCTGTGGAATACGTTCCTACTGTGGTGGCCTCTTGACAGGAATGTTCAAACTACATGATAAATTCTGTGAAATATTTTCCCGATTTTACATCGGTTGACTTCACGGGAAATATTTCGAGTCGCTAATGATTACTCGATAACATTATTGTTCCGCAAAGTATTGGCTTATAGAGCTTTGAATCAAAAACTCGCTCAGTCATTAATAATTTCCAATTGTACCTGAAGGCAGCAAATGTCCTCACTTCAAGCGGGAGATATGAACTCGCCCATTCGTCACATTATTCAGAGGCATGCCGATTATTGATTATGAATGGATCAAGAAGTTTTCCCCGTACAATGTGAGCATGGAGCATAAAAAAGAAATCACTGATGTCTATTAATGCAAGGCAAATCAATTCAAAAGTTCTAACATGCAAATTGTCAACTAATAAAATGAACCCCTTATCACGGCTACCACCAACACCAATGTATGTATGACAAAGTGTAAATCAAATATGAGGACTAATGTCTTTACATGGGATTAAAAACATTTTAATGTGGAACATTAACATTCTACAAAAAATCAAACAATCATATATAAAATGGAATACAAAGTCAAAGATGAGATTAAGCACTAGCTTACAGGATAAACATCTGGCTTTCCCTGAGAGAACCTCAGGTAGCGTGCCGACTCCACCTGTGCAGCAAATCAATACACTCAGTTCATTTCAGTACAGTATCAGAAATATGAGGGTTCATCATCATTGACTTCACACTATCCACAGACAACACAGCAAGCCCATTTCTAACACGTTACACTCCGTGCCGCTTCACATGATGCTCCAGCTGCGAGCGGCTCGTTAACCTTCGCCCACACAGCTTGCATGTAAATGGCTTATCGTTTCTGACTGGTTCTTGCGAGACGTCGGCGGCTACCTCCTGGGCAGCTAATGCACCTGAGGGACGAGAAGGGAGTTAGACTACATACAGTGGGAGGGTTACAACATCTAACACCTGCTGTCTTCTCAGCTATGAGAAAGATGGCTTCCAAGCATTCATCTCTACTACAACCACTGTTTCTTACCTTTATCTATGGGCAGAGTGTTTACTTGCTCTGCTTTTGTTCTGTCCTCGCTCTCCTGAGTTGCACAGGGATTACAGTCGTCTGTGCCAATAACTTGGTCTGGCGTCACCTGCCTCAGAACAAAGTTTTCACACGCTCCCCCGTTGTGATGCCTTTTGACAGGGTGCCCCTCCTCTGTGAGGTACTGATTCTCCAGTACAGGCATCGGGTCACGGGGGTCTGAAGGTTTGTCGTTACAGTTCTGGGCACATGGGGCTAGCACGGCAGTCCCATTAGAACAGTCGATGCTCGAGTTCCTGTCATTGCCCTGCTGCTTGTGGTTCACCTGCTCACAGTTTTGAGTTGCACCAAGGTGCTCCCTCTCAACTGGTGAGCTCTCTAAAGCTCTGAGAGTCTCAGCAACCGGAAGACTGTTGTTCACAGTTGCTGGCATTACCTCAGACTTCTCCTTAGATTGCTCGTCGGAGGTTGCAGGCGCACTTCCGTCCTCTTCCAGTTGCAGGATATGCTGTGGTACTTCATCTCCTACTTGACTGTCAATGTGGGTCTCCTTCTCTAACCTCCTTCCCTGGAGTGTTCTGTTCGTCACAGGTTTTCTTTCACCCAGCTCACATTTTTTTGTACAGGGGAGAGCACAGTTGTTAGTCTCTTTGAGATCTTTTACACCTTCCCTGTTTGAGTTGTCATCCTCACATTGAATATTCACTTTTCCTGTCTCAGCCGATGGGTTAGACTGGTCAACACTGTTTGCCTCCACGTCCTTCTGCGGGAAAACCGAACCGGAGCTCCTATTTGTTTCTACGGTCCCTCCTTGGCTCAGTGCCCCGGTCAATCCTTCGTCCTGCATCACTGAGCTCGCCTTGATGTCATTTCCCGGTGAGCTCTCAGCCCCTGCTGGATGTGACATGTCAATATCTATACACTGCAGATCAGTCCTCAGGTTTGATATTTCCTCAAATTCCCCGTCCAGCTGTTGCGTGTCACCGTTGGATTCACATTCCGACATGGCAAACAACTGTTCCTCCTGTTGATCGAGGTTGATCTGTCCAACCAGCTCGTGATTCCTCACAACCTAAAAGAAATAGACAAAAACACTTGAGACATTGCTTAAAAATGAAAAAGAATTAGAATTTGGGTAAACTGAGCGAATGAGAATTGTCCATTTGGGGACATGATTCATGTGATGCACTGACGAGGGGCTAATAAATCCTCACCTGATGCTTATCACACAGGTGTGCCTCTAAGTCGCTGAGTGTGCTACAGTCAAAGTAGCACAGGCGGCACTTGAAAGGCTTGACCTCGTTGTGCTTCATCATGTGTAGACGTAGGTTTTCATCACTGGCGCTGGCAAAAGTGCACTTGTGACAGCGGAAAACCATGCCCTGGAGGTACCGGGACAGCTTGGGTCGGCACACTTCAATAGGTACCACGCGTTCCTCTGCAAAGAAGAGAGGAGCAAACTACGTCAGCCACATATCTGAGTAATGCAGCGAAATTAATGGAAAACCATGGACTGTGCAATGTACCACGATGTAGAACAATGTGGTCAATCATGTTGTTTTTGGTCTTTGTCTGGTAGATGCAGAGGGGACAGTTGAGGACTTTCTGATGAGCAGCTTCTGCTCTGGTATTGGAGTGACCGGCCTCCATGTGTGTTTCAAGGACTTTCCTACGAAAGGCAGATATAATTGATGACAAGAAAAGCGGCTGTGCAAATTCACAAGGTGCCACAGAGACAAGAGTTCCAAATTTCAACGTTCATAACTTAAAAGTGGTGAAATCCATATGCTAAAATGTGATTTAGTACTTTCTTGATAGATCTGACTGTTTTTGAGGCAAGCTCATATTTGTGTTGCACAAAAATAATTTAACAGCATTCAAGAGTTGTCTACATGACAAAGAACGAAGATGACGACCACATCACCTCCACATTTCTGCTCACCTCGAACCGGTTACAAAGATGCAGTCCTTACATCTGAGGAGTTTCTTGCCATGCCTATTCATGTAGTGTCGGCGAATGCTGGAGAGGTGTTCCGTGGTGAAGCTACACAGTTCGCAGTAGAGGATATGATCATCAGGTGACTTGTCGTACTGCGGATTTGCTTCGGACGAGACGTTTGCTTGAGTCATCAAGTTGTAATGATTCAACTGGCGCTGCACATCTCGAGGTTCCAAGTACACAGATCCTGTTGAGAAACAAGTACAAGAAGTGAAGATACTTTCAACAAAATGTCACGCTGTAAATAACATGTCCCACAATGACTTGACTTGAAAAATCCGATGACTGAGATTTCCAAACAAAAACTTACTTTCACTTATTTGATTTGGTGTCGCGTATTCGTCCTCTGCAGGGATGAAGTCATTCTCCGCCACCTGGTCGAGATCCTCTTCCTCATCATCAACAGCGTCGGGATTCGTGAAGACCTCTGGACATTCAACAACATCAGTGACGTGATGAAGCGAAAGAGCGCGTATGCAACAAAGGCTTTTATTCTATTTGAGAAAGACATTGCCGATTCCTCACCAGGGTGTTTTTTCACTAAGTGGCTTCTCCATAGGCCCATGAGATTGGTTCGGTAAGGACAGACACTGCAGTGGAAGGGCTTGCCAGTCCCCGCTTTGATGACTATGTATTTGTTGAAACTGATGAAAGAAACACGTTTTAAAGATTGATCTAATTACTTATCCAATGTTACCCAATTTCTAAGTTGTGATGATGTACTTCCCACATCATGAGGTTAAGCTATCAAAATTATGTTGTCATAGTTTTGGTGTCAATTTACGACTACATGCCATCAAAGGTTACATGTGTTTGGCACTTACATTTTCTGCGACTTTGGGTTCAAAACTTCGATTCTCTTCAAAGCATCTGTGGTTTCATGGCTGCGTTCATGCACGCGCAAACCCACCATTGAATAAAAGGTCCGCACACACAGTTTGCAGCTGTAGACCTTTTCTACTGGCCTTGGATCTGGCATCTCATTGCCATTACTCATCGGAGACTCTTCTTTCTCAGTGGACCTTCCAGCTTCTAGTACTGCATCTTGCTCTGCTAGCTGGGGAAACAAAGAGACACGATAGCATTTATCAGCCTAGTTTTAGGAGTGAGATTCTTAATCACAACACTAGATGACTCAACAGATTCCAAGGTGTCGTCCTGAAGCTGCCCATGGATTCACAGTGAGGGTGGATTTCATCTACAGATCAAATTTCCCTCAGATGGGAATAACAAAGGACATGAAAAAAAAACCCATACAATACTGAATCTGCAGGAGAGCAATTGTCAGTTCGATTTGCAGTATAAGACAAAAGATAACAGTGGAATATGAAATAAATAGATGCATAAGCTTCCATATTACAAAAATAAACAGCCTTAACACAATTTAAAGCCCTTACAATATAAAAGCTTGATCTATAAAACCTTGAAGTATTACATATCTGTTAATAACAACAACAAAAATAATAACAATCACAAAAATATTATTAAAAATAAAATAAAATAAATAAATAAATAAATAAATAAATAAATAATAGTGACCATAATAGTAATAATAATAGCAATAATAATAATAGTAATATCTAATAATAGAATATATATGATAATTGATACACAGAGGATTTCATTTACCTCAACTTACACTGATAATTGGGGCAGACATAGCAGGTACAGATATGAGTGGTTTATGGGTATACATATTCAAATTAATACAATTAACAGAAATCTCAGGTTATCAACCCAGCTGTGAGAGTTGTGTTTGCTTACTTTGTTGCGCTCTGCCTCTGTTGTCTCCTCTGTAGCTGACAGGGCCTTCATCTTCATACGCTGGCGGCTCATCACGCTCATGTCTGTGTGCTGGCTTAGATGCCTGACAAGGCTCTTCACGCCTTTAACCGTCACATCACAATAGCCACATTTGTAAGTCCCCGTACCCTTCTTGGGCGCACGGGTCAGCGTGGTGAAGTCAAACCTGAGCTCAGAGCTGTGAAAGTCGCAGTAGTGCTCGCTGAGCACCTGCAGCGAATCAAAGGATAAGCCAGGACACAGTTTGCACTGAATTCCTCCTTTTGAATGTCTGTTGGTGCAGAATTCCTCTGAGTTCTTGTTGTACTGAAGTCTGAGCGGGTGCTGCGCAGCAAGTTGGTGGGTCCGTAAGTAATGCTTTGACAAATACTTATACAAGTTTGTTGAATAGTTACACAGACTGCATTTGAACGAAGCATGCTTGTTTACGGCCTTTGGTGATTTCCCTGGTTCTGGCAAGTTGTTGCTTTGTCCGCTCTGTTGGACCACAAACTTAAACGGGATGCTTTTTCCATGTCTGAGAGTATGATGGGTGCTGACATACTTTTTCTTTGGAGACGAATAAGGACAAAGGGCACACTTGTAAACAATCTCCACATCTGCTGCCCCTGGATCGGAGTTGTGATGGACGCGCGTGTGCTGATCCAGGCTGGCTTTCAGGGAGCAGCTGTACTTGCAATGCTTGCAATAGAACTTTGCAAATTTTTTGCCTTTGTAAAAGTTCGCCTGCAGGGCCAAGGTGCGAGTGCTTCGGTACTTGGAGAGCAGCTGATTTTTAAGTCTGACTGAATGCTTAAATGGTCGCTTTGACATTTCTTGACCGTGCACCTGTTCAGAGTGAAATTTCGCATCTGCGAGTTTTAAGAATATCACTGGGCACAGTTTACACATGTAACCGCCAAACTTCACCTTTCCAGAATGATTTCTAATATATCCCACCACACTCGACAACTGCACTTCCTCTGTCTCGAGTGTTTCTGCCCTGACTGAGATTTTGGGGTGAAGCATTTGGCAGTGAGTGAGAGTTCCATGATATCTGGTATTCACATAACAACAGCTGGGACACTTGTAGATGTAGACGCTTCCTTTGACCGCTGTCCTGTTTGGGTCTCGTGTCTCAGGACTGTCCTCCGGCTGTTCAGTTTCAGACTTTGCTGGAGACGAGGATTCGCCTGACTCGCCCGTTTGTGACGAGATCTGCGCGTGGTATTTCATGCTCGCGGCCTTTCCGTGTTTCTGTGTGAAATGGCTCCTGAGGTACCGCGGCCTTCCCGTCGTATAAGAACACAGGGAGCAGCGATACGTGGTGCTCTGATGATCCTGGAGTTGCGACTGTTTCTTGTGGTGAATGCTTACGTGTTGGTTCAGAGACATTTTAGTTTTGCAAACTAATTTGCAGTATGGGCATCTGAGCGTTGCATTTAGTTTCTTTTTAAAGAGGGCGATGCGCATCCCTGAACCCTTGGATGTTTCATATTCAGACGATTGTTTCGAGTCGAGCGAATCTTTTCCAGCTGCCTTGACCGTGGTTGGTCCTGTCTGACCGTGCTCTGTCTCGCGGTGGATCTGCAGTTTCTTGGACAATGCAAAAATTGCTCCACACAGTTCGCACAGGTACCCCTTGTATCTTAACTCGCCCGAAGGACCAGCAGTTGCGCACTCACCCGAGTTGGACATCAGCACATAGTCCGTTTTGAAGTTGTCTTTATCTGCCGCGGCGGTGGAGGGATGCTTCATCAGGCAATGAGTCACCATTCCGTAATGCAGAGTGTTCACATAGGCGCAGAGCGGACACTTGTACACCTGCACGTATCCCCCGCTTTTGTCAGTCTCTTTAGACGGGTGATCATCTGAACCTTCGGACAAAGCAATACCGTGTTTCTTGACGCAGTGCTTTGACAGACCACGCCGGTTGCTGAAAACTGAAGGACAATAAAGGCACTTGAGCAACGTTGAGGAGAGGGATGAGTCCTGCTCCGACACAGCGGCAGACATTTCAAATTCGAGCGGGGCGAGGTCTGCGCTTGGTGACTCGCAAAGCCTGGTGTGGTCCTCTACCTGACAGCTGGTGATGACGTCCAGAACCGAGCCGTCCTCCTTCACAGACCAGGGATGGACAGCTCGGTAATGGGAGGAGATGGCCTGTAGGGAATTTCCTTTGAACGAGCAAGCTCTGCAAGGATAGCTTTTGCCTTCGTCTTGTCCGGCCTTACGGCTCAATACCTTCTTGTCCGTTTCGTGATCTGAGCGAGGCATCTTCTTTTTTCTAGAAGTTGGTTTCAGGCCAGCGTACAACTGAGTATTTATAAAGTGAAGGCTTACATGGCGCTCTGGATGTTGATCCTGGTAGTGGCGCTGAAGCCCTGCCGCTTCTTCGTGAGAGAAGACGCACATGTGGCAGTGATACCCTGCCGGAAGACTTCCATTTCTGAAATACATTTGCAAAATGTCAGAAAATGGACGACTCGTGTTGTGGATCATTTTAAGGTGCTTCCGCAAAAGGAAGATGTGTTGAGTGGTGTAGGGGCATCTGTAGCACTGATGTGTCCTGGTTTGTGCGTCTTCCGTTTCCTTTTCTCCATCCTCAAGTGACGAGCGGATGTCCTCCTTCGACTTTGGAGGCCGTTTTTCTGCTTGTTCGCGAACGAGAGAGCTGTATTTGCGTATTCTCTCAGATTTGACCACACATTCTGGATGCCTTTTGCTACAATGAAACAAGACGTCCCCCAAGGCCAGGTGTCGAAAGTTGCAAAGGTAGCAGAAAAACTTATCTTCGTCGCCGTCGTTAAGAACAGGAAGAGGTAGACGACTGCATTTAGACTTTTTCATTTTTTCACGAATCGAGGCGGTGTATTGGACCACGCAGTCGATGGTTGACATGAGGTTGCTGTGTACTTTTGACTGATGGTTGAGCACTCCTTTGACCGTTAGATTCGCAAAGTTGCACGTCTGGCAAAAAAACAAATTCTCTACACGTGCATAAGGACTCGCGCTGACTGCTTCTGCCTCATCGGCGCCTTTGTCTTCATCACATCGTGGGGCTTTTGAAAGGCAGGGCTGAGCGTACGCCGATCTCGTTGTGGCTTCGCCTTTGTCTCGACGCTGTTTCGCCTGCACATTTGCGCTGTGCTGCAGGACCTCATTAGAGGAGATGAGCGAAAATGAATGTTTTGCACTGTGGTGACCGAGGACACCTTTCACTTTATTGCTCGTAAAATTGCAGAACTTGCAGTAAAAGACCTTCACATCTGAGGGTAATTGGTTAACCTCTGCAATATGTTTGTGAGCAACTTTTACATGTGGTCTCTGTCCTTTAACTTTGGTTCCCACAGGTTTCAAATCAAGTTTGGAAGTCTCTGACAGTCGCTGTGGCATTTCATATCTGTGCTCAGACTTAATTGATGAAATACTCTTTCGTCGCAACAGCTCCAGTTTCTCCCTTTTGATCGAAGAATGTGAAACAGTCTTTGAGAGTGAACTGTGTGATCTGACCTTTGTGACTAGGACCTTTTCAGGGGTCATTTCTAATTGCACACAGGGTTGTTTGATTTTCTTGGATAGCACAGACTGTTTGATTTTAGCTATTGTTACAGTTTCCTCTGGGTGGCACTTCTGGTAGTGGACATACATGACAACCACTGAATGATGCCGAAAGTCGCAGGTATCGCAACGATACAAGGGAGCATCTGCTTCCTTGGAGACTGTCTTTTTGACTTCGTCACTAGGTGTGGTTGCTCTCTTGGGAGAAACCATCGGTGACGTCTTTGAACTGGACGTTTCTTCACATATTGAGGGCTTGTCTTGACATTTGTCGAGGGAATACTTGCAATACGTCAGGGGATTATCCACATGAAGTGATGGATGGGCTCTCTTGTGATGTTTTTCCAAGGCTTTCAATTCCTTGGTGTTGAACGAACAGAGGAGACATTTGAAGCCCAAGTTCAACTTATGTGACTCTGTGGTAAATACATCAGGGGCGTCGGAATGGGTTTCTGCATAATGCTTTTTCAGTTTGTCTGTAGAGGCAAATTCAACTGGACACTCTAGGCAACGGAATGTGGCACTGTGATCATCAGGATCTTGTATATACTCAGAAGTATATCTTATGTACGGGTGAACAATTTGGTAATGTGAAGACACATTGCTAAGGTCGGCACTGCAGTAATCACAGTGCTTACAAACATAAATAGTGGAACGGTTGACTTGTTTATCTTTCTTTTCCGAATCATCCTCGCTAATGTCAAATGAAAACTCAGCATCTTTTTCCTTTATCTTTGCTTTTTTAGCTGGAATTGCAGGGGCTTCACTACGGGTCCTTTTGCTAGTTTTGTCAGATTCAGATGAGAGGTTGCTAAGAAAAAGTTCATCCAGCTCCAAAAACTTGTCCTCTTTCTTTGTGATGTCATTGTCGGAGGATGCAGTGACTTTTAACACTCCATCTCGCTTTATACTCGAGTTGACTTGAGGCCGGCGCAAGATGATGAATCCATTTTTGCTGTCACTCTGTGAGGGTTTCACATTTGAACTAAGTGATGAGACAAGGTACCTCGAAATGGTTTGTTGTGATCTGATGTGTTTTTTAGTAGTATTTGAGGTAGATGTTACTGAAGGAACATTTTTTCCCTTCTCTTCATTTTGCTGGTTTTCCATCTCTGTCAAGCAGGAATCGGTTTCATCCTCAGTAGGCTCAGGAATTCCTTTCTCTCTTGGAGGTCCGTCTGTGCGGCAGTTTTCCTCATGTCTGACAACATCATCCAAAGTCTGAGCTTTAAAATCACAGTGCTGGCAGGAAAAATCATCCACTTTCTGATTATTTCCAGAGTCACCACCTATTTCTGCTGCAAGAGCTTTGTTAATCTTGGACGATGTCAAACCAGCATTTGAGAGAGCGGCGTCCACATCGAAGCCATGGACGTTGTTGAGGTGTTCCAGTAGAAGAAGCTTGGATTTGAAGATGAGGACACAATGGCTGCACTGGAAACTCTGGATTGCAGCATCAGGTGTGGCAGTTTGACTTTGCTTACAATCCCCAGTCGGCACTGAATCTGTGGATACAGTTCATGCACAGCAAACACAATGAAAATCATTTCAACTCAATGATAGCCCAAGAGTGTCAGAAGAGGTACAGTGGATGCAATACCTTCTAGCATCTTCCACCCCTTTGTTCCTCCAGTGCCTCGGACACAGCACCTGTACAATTGAAAATAGGTTGGAGACATTATTCAAAATACACAAACAAGGGAACATTATGTATTTCTCCTTGGGTTGACGTGTTGCTGTCTCCTGTCATTGTCTTAAATATGATGAGCCTGCCGTTGCCTTCGGACAGTGGCACACAACTTCAACATAACGAAGTCTCCTCGTTACTTTTGAGAAAAACAAACGCTGCTGTTAACAAAGGTATCGATAAATGGAGGAGTTTCAAGTATATCGAAGTCAGCACGACGCAAGGACAACGAAAGTGACGCAAAAGTTCGTGCATAGCCCAGTTCTATTGACCGGTCTCAAACACACACTGGTGAATCAATTACGGCACAAATAACATGTTTGTCAACATAATACGCTCGGGTGGTTATATACTCACGCATGCGGGCCCCCACGGGCGTGGTATTCACCAAACTGAATCTAATTAGATGAGTGTAAAAGTAGGAATCATAGTCGGCTAGGATTCCGCCATTTTCGCGCGGCTAAGGCTCTGCTCCGGTCCTTCCGTGCTTTGTCACAATAAAACATTGAGTTTCCGTAATTTTCGAGATGTTAAGAAATCAGACCATTCTATCATCGAAAGTATATAAAGCACGGACTTACAAACGCTCGGAAAGTGTAAACATTGCACCGACTGAACATGCAAACATAACTCGCTACGTGAGGCAGCTCTCGTGTAATTAAATGCACCGGTAAGAAATTAATTTTGTAATTTCAAAAATACGAGACTGCTGAAAACGTCCTGTTTTTTTTCATTCTCGTGGCTAAAATACGATGCTTATCTAACAAAATTCTTATACGCTTTGCGATTTGCTTCTACTTTTTTGTACTGGGAAATGCAACTGAAACCAAATGTGTTTTTCCTTTACCTCTACATTCTAGAGCCGGAACATCCACGGGGCAAAGTTTGCATGAATACTGGAAAATAACGGTTTACAACGCTGGATTCAACTCAAATGGCTTACATCGCGCACAGAGTTGAAACAATAATTCAGAGGCTGTATATTGTCTGAAGTATTAGTTCCGAACGGGGACAATGTTGTCTCCGGAACAATATAAAGACGTACCACCACAACACAATTGCATCCGGTGACTGGGAGGAAAGGGAAATGCAGAACCCCGGGATATCTCAATAGAATAAACTACATACAGATCTTCACTGTAAGCTCATTTGCACATTTATTTTCTGCTTAACACACAATACAGATATTCAAACGCTGACGTGATTCAAACTGAACGATATTTTGAGTGATTGCGGTGAATGATTGCCGTTGTTGCTATACTCACATACAGGTTACCTCAAATGTTTGCGTTCCAGTTTTGTCATTTCCTGCTGTCACAAACTTGCATATGAACATTTTGAACATCGCAGCATCAAAAAAATCACCATTGTATGTGTATGTTACCTTTTAGATGTGCTAATTTTTAAGAAGAGGATCATGACATTGATGTGATCGTCTGAACCCAGAGTCACCATGTTGTCTGTGGCCCAAGTCAGTCGGTTCTTCACTGTGAGGACCTGCAGGAAACTTCATACTGGAACCTGCTTTTCAACTCTGTTAAGTGGCAACCACTTTAAAGATGGACCTCAAAACTGTCTCAGGCCAAGTCCCAAATCTCTATGCGGCATGGACGCTCTCTTTTCGTATAGCAGACCATTTGGAACAGAGAGTCGTGGGAATAGATTGCTCAGTGTATCAGCTGCCTCAGTGGTGAATTCTGCACCAGCGCTGGTCCAACCTTATCTCAGACTGATGAGAGCGGATAAACCCATAGGTTTGTATGTACAATGACACAAGGTGATTTTTGAAAGGTTTACTGTGATGTTTACGTGAACTGGGTACACAGCCTATAGTAGTCAGCAAGATTTCCAATATTTTATACATTTCTGCTGTCAGTAATGTGCATTGATTCCATGAATGAGTCCTCATGTTCCAGTCCTGTTCATCCTTGTGTTCATATTGCCCTGTGGCCCTCAGGAACGTGGTTGCTGTACCTCCCCTGTACATGGAGCATCGCGCTGGCTGCTGATCCTGGGTGTCTCCCAGACATGGGCATGCTCGCCCTGTTTGGCACGGGGGCTCTGTTGATGAGAGGAGCAGGCTGCACCATCAATGATATGTGGGATAAGGACTTTGACAAGAGGGTAATGGACGCCGATGCGTGTGAAAGCTGGCATTGATGGGTGGGTTTTGTGTCTGTCTGTTAAAGGCTTGATTCATTAGTATATTTTTGAATTTATTGTACTTTCTTACCATGAATGCCATCAGAGAAACAACTGGCAGGATTCTTAATCTGATTTACGCACAAAGCATTGAGAGAGATATTTATAAGTTGACGTTTTTCACTGACTGACTGAATTTTTCATTGATAGGTGGTCAGGACAGCCACTCGTCCCATTGCCTCAGGGGAGATTTCTCGGATGCAGGCTTTGGTGTTCCTAGGTGGACAGCTCTCTTTTGCCCTTGGAGTTCTTCTCTGTCTCAACTATTACAGGTAACATGTGCCTATCATTTCTTTCAATTGGTCCATGTTGTTTTATAGGAATTGTTTTTAATATCCCAAACTCAAACAGTTGGAAGATGGACAAAGTGCAACAGGAGACAATCTCTTAGTAGCTTTTTAACTCCTATACAGGCAGCTGCGTCATCTAATACTCACCTTTACCACCACTGCCGCTACTACTACTACTACTACTATACTACGCTACATACTATACTATACTATACTATACTATACTATACTATACTATACTATACTGTACTGCCACTACCACCACAACATAGTCAAAAATCTGATTTCTTCTGCCAAGGAAAAACGAGAAATGCAATTTCCAATGTAATGGCGCCCAACTGATGAGGATTTTTTTTTTTAAATGCACAGTTATAGTTCAAGAGGTTCAACTGGTTTGTTCATATTGATTTTATTTGGTTACAGTATCGCTTTGGGAGCTGCATCCTTATCCCTCGTCATCAGCTACCCTCTGATGAAGAGGATCACGTACTGGCCACAGCTTGTGTTGGGTAAATGTTGACATCAGCCCACATCGTGTGTGTCATGTTCAGCTCATTTAAACGTTTGAATCCAAACCTCTGTTCAAACATGGTTTCAATTGTGTTGTGTCACAGTCACATAGACTATGAGATGTACTGTACAGTTACTTGCCAGAGGGAATGCTTTCCTGTGATTGTTGTGCCACCTGATAACCAATGACAGTGTTATCCTGTAAGCCAAAGTACATCAGTGCAAGTTACCTTAGTAAATAATTTAACGCAGACGTTTCAAATTGGATAAAATGTAGTAGTCACCATTGATTGAGGTTGAGATTGTCAGTTTGGTGATTCAAAGTTGCTTAGCAACAATTAAACTGGATACCGTTACACTAGTAAATTGCTTGTTGAATTTGATATCAATCCATTGTGAAAGCGATCCATAGCTGCAAACATCGACTTAGCTTTTGTGTGGGTGCTTGTGTGTGCGTTCATTCCACTCCTCTACTCTTTCAGGCCTCACTTTCAACTGGGGAGCGCTGCTGGGCTGGGCAGCCGTCAAAGGTGCCTGTGACTGGTCCGTTTGCCTCCCACTGTATTTTTCGGGCATCATGTGGACTCTGATATACGACACCATTTACGCACATCAGGTGATCTAGACTCCACTTCTTTTTCAAATCATGTTGTTGACATCTCGTTGAAATTGAAATTTCCCCCATTACCTTGTTATTTGGTATCAAAGCGCCAGAATTAACTGCCGTCCATCGTGTCGATCGCCAGGACAAAGATGACGACCTCAAGATAGGGGTCAAGTCGACTGCCCTGAGGTTCCAGGAGCAAACTAAGCCATGGCTGAGTGCCTTCATGGTGGCCATGATGTCAGGGCTAGTCGTGACTGGGATCAACACTGAGCAGACACTACCCTACTACGCCGTGCTGTCCACCGTGGCCCTTCACCTTGGCCATCAGGTGGGTGAAGCCTGATTACCTTTACATGAGGTACAAACATAATGCAAACACACTGTAGTGACAAAAGATACATGTCCTTTTTATCGTAGATTTACACGTTGGATATCAACAAGCCAGAGGACTGCTGGAAGAAATTTGCCTCAAACAGAAACCTTGGACTTCTCTTGTTTTTGGGAATTGTTGCTAGCAATTTATGGAAACAAAAGGACACCTCGCTGCCAAGTTAGGAGGGAAATATCCACATAAAGGAGATCATGTTAAAGTGATATTTATTGTAAAGAAGGTAAACCTTTGTTAAACATTGTAGATTTTAGTGATTTAAAAAAAAACTATTGAAAATAATGTGAACAGTGACATGCTTTATAGGTAGGTAGGTAGGTTAACAAATTTTATTAGTACTTGATATTGATACTGTTGATAGCAGCCATGTATAGATATCTGGAAAAACTGCCTAAGTAAGAATGAGTGCCCCAAATGCCAAAACAGAAAAACTCATGGATGTAACAGCCAAGAGGCGATGCACAAGACAACACCCTCAATAACTCGAGATAAATCTTCAGCCACCTCGAAGTAAACACTGCTGACACTGAGTGTAAAAACAGGCAAGTAGCCAACGACATGACACCAATATTCAGGGGAATAATTAGATGGCAATACTTAACACAACTTCTAACACTTTCAAACTATCAAAAATCGCACTTTCAAACATGACAGGAATAAAAACAAGTGTCATTAATATGACTGTATTGCCTATAGTTGAAAATATTATTGACCACATCAGTCAGTAAACACTGGCACTTTGCACTATGTAATCTTTCTTTCATGAACACATTAACTAGATTTATGGCTGAGTATTAAAGGGGCTACCTGATATATGTTGGACCTAGTATTTATTGTTTTGTACAAGCATGTGCCTGGAGGTTTTCCACATTGGCAGTGCGAACCCTGACAGATGGAAGTAGGACTTATGTTGCAAAAAAAAAAAGCAGCAGGTGGTAGCCAGACATGGCTATTGTGGCAACTGCTAAGACAAAAGGCGTTTGCTAGAATGAAGGCCATAAAACGGACTCAAGAAGCACACTTAGAGCTGCTCCTCTCTGTTGTGCTTTGATTGTCAAGGCATTGTTGCACTTTTATAATCTTGGCATGGCTGTGTCCACGGTGGACAGCACACCTACACATATAGATTTCAAAGTGCATATTTACCAACATGTCTGTGGTCATTCCTATGTGTCTTACCAATTACTGTAAGGAGTTACAGTCCTTAGTTTCCCGTTGGATCTGACACTGAAGAATTCAGCAAGCTGACTCGTAACTGACTGTTCTCAGTGAAGCATTGAAATATTGAATAATCTCTCTGAGAATGAGTGAAGTATGTTTGATTCTGAAAATGATTAACCGCATGACACAGTTGGTGTTTTCTCTCAACGTGTGTGCCGTTTCTGCTCGGTTCCCCAACAGCTGATGCGACGACATCCACTGAGGCCATGTGTCCTCAGCATCTTGGGTCGTAACAACCCAAAGCAATTGGAGGTCCCTCGTCTTTGACGAGAGAGACATAATCTGTGCAATCTGCTGCTGGCAAAGTCGGCATTTAGCTGTCAGCGCGCTACAATTAAGGAAGTGCATCAGCTCCATCAAACATAAACATAGTGGTTTGAGGTGGATGTGCTCTTTGTGTGTCCTGCACATTTCTCCTTGACTTACTTGGGGAACACTGCCTATTTGTTCAAAAAAAAAGAAAGAAAGAAAAAAAAGCACATGCTCTGAATGTTTGTCAACACAGCGAGCATCACTCTGCTGCACTGTGTCACATTTAACTTGAATGACAGCAGCACCACCACCGGGTTAGATGATGTCACAGCCAGTAATGACTTCCTCTATGAAATGATGCCATATTCCAGATAACATCATCGGGCTCCCGGTTAACAGATTCCAGTGTCATCACAACAACACAACACCGAATTACCCCTTTGAGTACGCTACCAAAAGGCTTTATTGGTATACAAATCTTGTAGTGGGAGCCTCATCACCACAGTGATGTCAGGGATGAGTGATGCCACGTTGGCTCATGTCTTCATCGCTGACATGATGGCGCATGGATGACGTCACATGCGGCAGCTTCTGTGGCACTTTCACAACTTCACCAGTGGTTCCCTTTGCGATCCCATCGGAGCAGCTGCAGGTTTGAAGATTTCTTGAGACATTGCTTTATTGGAGAATTGGAGAATCGGATATTGGACCACCACATTTTGCCAGCGGTTTTAACACATTGATGCCTGAATCTCTTGATGGAGACAGAGATCCAGCCAATCTCATGTCAACCACCAGTTATACACAGCAGCTGTAAAGTAACACTATGTTGCGCAGAAAAAGTTGGAACTGGAACAACTTCTAAGCATCCACTAAAACCTTTTTGGGTTTTCATGACATTGTCACAGTTGACCTCAAAGAATGAAAATGACATAATGATAACAATAATAGTAGTGATACTAACGACCAAACCCTCCTTATTAAAGACTGACCTCCCTACCTTCAGGCTATGATGACACTGAGACACTGATTAACAGAAAAAAAACAACAACCTCAAACTGAACCATCACAACAATTTCATTGTTTGCCGTCATACCTGTGGCATATCGATATTTTTGTCCAGTTATCAACCAAAGTAAACATTCTAAGTAAATAAACAAAGTTAACATTCAAAGTAAATGTACGGACTAGGAATCTTGGAAAGCACCTTGAGATAACTCCTGTTGTGATTTGGCGCTATACAAAACAAAAAAAAGAATTGAATTGATTTGGAGTTGAGGTGCTATCAGCTGTTTTGATAAAGTTCACTGGCATAAAAGTTGAGTGTATTACAGAACTAAATTCTCTACATTTGAACTCGTTCCATTACCTGAGAAGCAGCGGGCTGCTCTACCAGGGCCATGCTAAGAAGTTTGGGGCCCAGTTTCTTTTTGGATCCTTTTTACCCAGAACATTATGCAGACATCTGTTCCATCTTTTTTGTGAGCAATCCGCAATAAAGCAATAAATTACCATCTGTTTCACTGTCAAACATTGCATGGTTTTTGCCTGAACCAGATTGAATTCGACATTTGATTTGTCACAAAAGGAAGTCCTCTATATTTTTCTTGTTGATTTGATTGGCCTGGCAGAGGTTTTTTCCACTATAAGGGGAGTTTTCCCCTCACCACTGTTGCCAATTGGGGATATGTTGGGTTTCTGATTTGATTGATTTGGCGCTTTACAAATGAAATAGGATGGAGTGTAATTGCCTGTCGAAAAAAGCTTGAATCAATTATCCTGGCTGACCACTAGTGGGTGCTTCCACAAGTGTGCACCACAGCAGTCCACACACACACACCACAGACCTAACAATGGGTTCAGGTCACACAGTAGCAAACGCACACTTTCTTTCTGGTGATGCCTCAGTGACATGTGGATCACCATCACGTGATCACGCGATCGTCATGAAGAAAATATTTCTTGTCCCCGCGTGTTCATCACAGAACTTGTGCGACTCATGACGTGCCGTTTGTGGGTTAGTTTAGTGCAGGGGTGTCAAACTGATCCAGTAAAGGGCCTTGTGGGTGCAGGTCTTTGTTCCAACCAAGCAGAAGCACACCTGAGTCAATTAGTCAACCAATCGTCTTTGCTAAAGCTCCTGATAAGTAGACTCAGGTGTGTTTTTGCTTGGTTGGAACAAAGACCTGCACCCACACGGCCCTTTACTGGATCAGTTTGACAGCTGTGGTTTAGTGGTTCGTGGGTCCGATCGGCGGCCTGGTGTTTTGAACCTCCCCCTCTCAGTTGGCGGATGGTGGGCACGTGTGAAAGTTTGGACGACGACTTGAGGCTCGTCACCTACGTCATCACGGCGCCGCGCTCTTATTGGTCCGCTCGTGTGCAACTGTCTAGGGCTATAAAGTGTGCACTTTGAAGGAGTTGAGAGTTTCCCACAGAGATCGCCGCCTCGCTCTCGGTCCCACAATAAACTGTGGGGGGTGCCCTGTATCTTTTTTCCCTCTTTCTCTCCCACGATTTGGTCTTTGCCGCGAGACTCCGACAATGCAGAGCTGCGCGAAATCATGGGGGATCTTCCTGGCCAAATCGGCGAGCCCGCTTGCACCTTGCAAGCATCTGAGAGAGCGGAGCCGCATGGTGTGGAAACTTCAGTGCAGGATCCGAAACATAGGGGCTCGGGGCTT
>OMPJ01046039.1:0-54786 GCA_900312935.1 Carapus acus | reverse complement strand
CTTTTTTTTATCACCATGTGACTTATCAGCAGCAATAGCACACCGTGCTTCACTGGCCTCCAGACTTATCAACTTATCCAGCTCGCGTTTCATTCCATCCTTTTCTCCCCTTTTGGTAATGTGTGTTGACTGGTCTTTGAACTGTGCTGATGTATGGATGTTTTGTGTGTGTGTGTGTGTGTGAGATATTCAAGCGTTTATTCTGTCTTCCAGTGGTGCTCAGGGAGAATATGCTGGTCTGGCAGCCATAAAAGCGTACCTGAACTCGACGGGAGAGAGCCAGAGAAGTGTGAGTGCAGCCGTACTTTCAAGCATTGTTACCATTTTACCGCCATTTGCAATAACACTTGATCCCTCACACACACGCATGAAGTCACATGCAACATAAGCACCTGAAAAGTTGGCGCCAGGGCCATTGTTTTACGTTTTTCTTTCCAATTTGAAATGTGTTCCAGCTTAGAGGAGCTTCATAAATGGTGGAACGAGCTTTTCCGCCTCAGGGAATTTTTACTGAATGTAATTCGCCTGTTATGTTTGTAAATATACATTCTCACGCTTTTGAATAAGAGGAGATTTTGTTTGGTAGACACAAGGCATTAGCTGAATTTGCGAAGTGGTGAGATGCTCCTTAAAGTATGCAAAGAAGCATTTCCCTCTGAAATTGACGAAATATTTTCCAAAGAATTGCGTATTGACGCCACAGTTTCCTTTTTACGTTTCCGACTAAAGATGATCCGACGTTTTGTAACGTCCTGGGGACAAACACGGTCCATATCAGCCTGTCCCCGAGGTTGTGAAAATGAACGTGTCCCCGATTCCGGAGTCGTTCCCCACAGCTTGATCTACTTTTATCAGCTGGGCTGTTGACTTATTGCCAGCGGTTCATTTGCTTAATCATACGGACATCACGAACGTGTCAGCGGCCCGTGATGCGGATTCTTTACGTTCACATACCAGCGACAAGGTTGGAGATAAGATGGCCTCTCCAGATTAAAGACGGTCTTACACAACAACTTTTTTTTTTCTCTGTAACGTGGCCTTTGTATTGTAATGACACCCTCCAGGTCTCCTTAGATAGCCGGCTTGTCCCCGAAGTCAAGGTCCAAACCGACTGCCGTTTGTGCAAGCAAAGGGCTGGAAACGCTCTCAACTCAAGATTCCATATTTGGCGATTTAAGACTTTGATGCTCAGCACTGATAAGTCCACGTTACCCAATCCATACTGCCAAAGTTTCCACCTGCGGCTTGGTGTCGCCCTAATAAGGGACAAAATCAATTAGTGTCCCAGCAGGTTAAACATTGGTGCTTTGAAGGGGGTGTTGGCCCGAGTAAGAGGAGCCTCGGCGTTGATGGGACGAGTCTGAGCAAAGGTCTTTTTGTGCGAGATTAATCCCACTGTACAACCGTGTTTTTTGCCAGGTGCGGACTTGAGTTTGAAGAATGTGAAATTCACCACTGAGATATTTCAGCCCAAACGTTGCCTTTGTCCAAACAAGAACTATTTGAGTCATTTCAGACGGCTATTGCAGCAAGAGTCGCCTAAACTGAATAATGAAAAGGGAAAGGAAAGATAAACGATAGATTTGTGTTTGACACCTGATGGCCACAGGTGGGAGTGATCTCCTGTGGCAGCCATTGCACAGATGTAGACTATAGTTTTCTGCTATTTGTACATTTCAGGCCAAAAACAGATGTATTTGTCCTCCAGTGATCAAGGTTTGACAAAGGAAGGGTGTTTGTTAACAGTTGGACTTGGGTTGCAATGAAGTTTTTACACATTGTGCCCCTGCGCAGCTCCACTGATACTTGGCTCTTCTTCAGGTATGTCTAATCCCCAAGTCGGCCCATGGCACCAACCCAGCCAGCGCTCAGATGGCCGGGATGAAAGTGCAGGTGGTGGAGGTGGACAAGGATGGTAACATCGACATGGAGCACCTGAAGGCTCTGGTAAGTTGCCATTGCAACCACCCACATACAGCGTGTGAGGTAGAACTCGTCTGTCATCCAGCCTTAATGTGGCAAATGGCAAATGTCACAATTCTAACCCTAACCCCACCAAAAGCGTTGATGAGTACGTCTCGTTGCGCCCCCTCCAGGTCGACAAGCACAAAGCCAGTCTGGCTGCCATGATGATCACCTACCCCTCCACCTTTGGCGTGTTTGAGGAGCAGATTGGGGACGTCTGTGATCTCATCCACCAGAACGGTGGCCAGGTTTACCTTGACGGCGCCAATATGAACGCACAGGTGAGAGGGAAGGGTCGTTTAACTCAAGGTGGCCTGAAGTGTAGCGGGAGAAAACTTTGAAGCTGTGGGCTGACACGTGAGCGCGGGGATGACCTTCGATCTCTTGTTACACTGAAAGCGGCTTTAACAGCAGGACGCACCGTCCGCTCGTGTCCGATAGAAGCACACATGCTGCCCCCCATAACTTAAAGACATGAACTGTCGCCCTCCGCTCTGATCGTAGCATCTGGTCATGTGACCCCAGCATTGTAGAACTGATCGAATCTTGTGAATTCTTGAAGAAAAAATTGGGAATGTGTCTTTCGTCCTGTCCGCCAGGTGGGATTGTGTCGCCCTGGAGATTACGGATCCGACGTCTCCCACCTCAACCTGCACAAGACCTTCTGCATCCCCCATGGCGGAGGAGGACCTGGCATGGGGCCGATCGGAGTGTAAGCCACATTACAGATGTGTGACAAAGGGAGCTTTAGGCTGAGGTGTTGCTTTAATGTCCAATGTCCTCATCCATCAGGAAGGCCCACCTTGCTCCGTTCCTGCCAAGCCACCCTGTGGTCCCCATGCAGTCCGTCAACACCAGCAGCTCTCTGGGCACTATCAGTGCTGCCCCCTGGGGGTCAAGCGCCATTCTGCCAATCTCCTGGGCATACATCAAGGTCAGCAACGATCTTGTTCACAGCACTTACGTCTTTCACGTCAATTCTTATTAGCTGCTGAAGGGTTGCAAAATAACTGTGAACTCCTCATTTGAAAAGTCAAATCTGTAAGTGCTGGTGTGCGTTCTTCTCAGATGATGGGATCCAAGGGGCTGGTCCATGCTACAGAGATCGCCATCCTCAACGCAAACTACATGGCCAAGAGGTTGGAAGGCCACTACAAGATACTCTTCAGGGGCAGGAGTGGTGAGGCGGAGATGCTCATAGAGCTTCCAAGAAAAGTCTCCCGTCCTCAAGGTCTCCTCAGCTGGTTTCATATTCTGTATCCTTGTCTTGGACAGGTTTCGTCGCTCACGAGTTCATCCTGGACGTGAGGCCATTCAAGAAGACGGCTAATATCGAGGCTGTTGACGTAGCCAAGAGGCTGCAGGATTACGGTATAATGGAGACACCTTTACGGAACGATGGCAGTCATGACTTCATTCTGACTCCTGATTCCTTATTTACTATTTATTTTTTCTTTTCCCTTTTGGTCTCAGGTTTCCATGCGCCCACAATGTCGTGGCCCGTGGCAGGAACCTTAATGATTGAGCCCACAGAATCGGAGGACAAGGCTGAGATGGACCGATTCTGTGACGCCCTGCTGGGAATCCGACAGGAGATTGCAGAAATCGAGGAGGGACGGATGGATTCGCGCGTCAACCCACTCAAGGTGAGCCGCTTTAGTCAATTGTTTATCATACTCGCACATGTCTTTTTAAATATTGACCGACCTGACGCGCACCTTCCCAGTTTTACTTTTTTATTTTGTTACTCAATACTCGCTAGACAAAGTTCTAAATTCTTACGCTAGCATGGCTGCATGTGAAAAATAAATGTTTTGAACTTTGGACATGTGGTGTGTGTGTCCCCGCACAGATGTCCCCACACTCTCTAGCTTGTATTGCTTCCTCCACGTGGGACAGACCCTATTCCAGAGAGCTGGCCGCTTTCCCCCTGGTGAGTGCGTTCATTCATTTAATGTAGGCTGTAGCGACATCTAGTGGTCAGACTTAGCAACTGCAGTTTTTACTCTCCCTCTCAATCCTATATTTGAAAATCAGTTGCGGATATTTGTACACAAATTATGTATTTATAAGGGACACATCGAAAATAGAAATAAGTTTAACCCAAAAAACATCGAGTATATTTACTCATGAACTGATTTGTGCGCTTACTACACACACTTGGATGCAAAAAGAAAAAAACATTGCCATGTCTCAAACATGAACACTTAAGGACAGTCTTAGTGACCCCTACTGGCTGATGTTTTCATGTTCCTTGGATTTCTTTGGTATGCTCACTGGCGATGTCGAAACATGACAAGATTTATTTACCGTGCATCATTTTATTCTCAGCCCACAAATTCTTGTAACACCAAACCTTCTCTTCACACAAACAGCCCTTCATCAGGCCCGAGACGAAATTCTGGCCGAGCATTTCCAGGATTGACGACATCTACGGTGACCAGCACCTCGTGTGTACTTGCCCACCCATGGATGTATACGAGTCTCCTTATGAGGAGAAGAGGGCCTCCTCATAAAGGGGTGGTGTCCCTACACACATACACACACACACATACTGTATACACGAACACACACACTTCCCTTGCTCAGACTGTTCCAGTGGACTAAAGGTGTGCAGCGTGCTCTCAGGTAGCAGAACGAGCGCCCTCTTCACCCCCACCTTTGATACTGAAGTTGTTTTTTAACATCGACCATATCGACACACCCCTGAAAATCCCCGCCAGACAAGTATTGCCGAGTATTTGACTCCTGTCCTGAGACAAATGTCCCCTTTCACCCTCTGTCTGTTGTGTAAAGTAGATGTACTCTCCCTCTCCTCCCCTCATCATTTCACTTTGAAATTCATGGTTAAAACGTATAGATGAATTTTCTTGTAGGCTTTTGTTAATATTTGCGTTTGTTGTATGACTGTTTTAATGTGTCCTGACTTTCAGCAAAAAGTGGGTTAATTTCGTGGTTAATGTGTCAATGAAGATGTTGATATGTTTTCTAATCTTTAAGCTGTCTGTCTGTTCATGAAAATGTCAGAATTAAAAATGAAATGTTGTCTCTGTGCCACATCGCCATCTAGTCATGACTTGAAAACTGGAACCAACAATCTGTGGGGCACACAGGCCTTCCATCACCCTACACACACTTGATACATTTTACATTTCAGCAAAATGTAAAAAGTAGGGATGTCCGATATTGGCTTTTTTGCCAATATCTGATATACCGATATTGTCCAACTCTCAATTCACTGATACTGATATCGGTGTAACAGAAGCATTACTTTATTTTTATCAGTTTCTATTTTATCGGTTTTAAAGCCAAAAAATCCGATACCAATATTACATTTTTATGCCAATATCGGGCTGATAATATCGGTGGTCCGAAATTATCAGACATCTCTAGTAAAAAAAACAATTTGGACTCAACATGACAAATAAACGGGTGACCGTTTTTTTTTCTTAACTGGAGGCAGACTAAAGAGCAAACACATTTCATCTTTGTTTATCTTAATGAGCAATAACAAAGCTTTAACAAGGCTGAAAATAGCTTGAAAATGTGTAAAATCAGAACGCTTGAAGATGATGCAGTGCTACATCAAGGCTGTCATGAGGTTGAAGAGACTCAAAAGTTGCCAGGAAAATTTGTCCAAACTTTGTTCAATACCTGCTCCTATAACAAGAAGGGCCTCTTGGCTACAGCTCCTAATGAGTCTTTCCATGAATTACAGTGTTCAACACAGCATTAAAACCTTACACATTGGTCATCAAACACATTGACCAACACTAAAGGGTGATCTAAACACACACACACGCACACGCACGACCTGATGTTGCTGTGAGCATACTCACAAAATACCATATTTACACTTCTTGTCTTAAGTTTAAGAACACCCTAATTTTTTCACATTTTGTATTGAAATTCAAGCAGTTGAAATCCAACATACTATAGAGCTTGAGATGGTACAAAGTGAAGTGGTGAACTGCCGGAGGTTAAAAAACAAAAAAAACAAAAAGGTGATGGTAAGGTTAACCAATCGTGTGTTGGGCTGTAATACCTGCCAAAGGTGGATACTTTGATGAGTCAGAAGTTAGGAATGCATTTCGGTTTCTAAAATGATTCCATGATTTCTCTTTTCACGTCAACTGTTCAATGTCTTCTGTGCCTTAAGTTCACAGTACGCTGAGACATTTAACTGCATATTTTTCAATAAAATTCTGGATAAGTTGGGATGCTTTAAAACTTTTGACCAGCAGTGTGTGTATCTATACAGTAGGTACATTGTTCTTTCAGATATTATTATGGAAACAATATTGAATATTATTTAAAATGTGAATGGACTGTATATAGATTAAGACTTTTTGGCTTTAGGGTGAAGTTCATGGAAAAGTTAAAAAGTTCACGCTACAGTTTATGCGATTTTCACGCCATTATTTCATGAAAATCGTGTATTTGCACAGGAGCACACAATAGTGATTTCATCATCTAAAACTATTGAAAAAAAAAGTCAGCAACAGTGGTGGGTATGCCACAACAAAAAAAAATCTCAGTGCCTCAATCACGTGTCTTGTGCCCTGAGCATCAATTACAGCTCAACAACAACATCTCGTGCTGTTCACTCAAAGGTGGACTTATTATCTGCTGCTCTGGGGTCAGAGTTACGAGCCTCCACACAGCCACTCAGCTGGTCCCACAGGGTTTTTATGGGACCGGCTGAGGTGGGCGGCCGTTATCATCCGCTTCCGCTGTTCACAACGAGGCCGTCCATCCCATCGGCATGGGATGAGGCCAAAGGACGTCCTCTTCCTCGCTCTCCTGTGAAGTTTCCAGTCTGTCTGTGCCTCTGTGACAACGTATTGATGACACTCTGTGACACTCAGTCAATCAAAGAACAACCTGTCGGAAGCCAAACAATGGCGAGGTGCTGTTGATCAATTATTGGGTGTCGTCTTGGTCTCATGATGTCCAAATGTGACCGGCGTGATGAGGGGCACCATTTCACTGCTGATTCTGATTGAATCAGGAAATGTGTTGGTGGACTCATGGACAACACCTGATGAGAAATTTGACATTAAATCCTTGTTGGAGAGCAAAAAGTACTAAAACAGTCGACAGCTAGACAAGAGGGTGACATTAGGTTTAGGTCTGCAAAGGTCATAGTGTATTTTAGGTTCAACCTGAAATTTAATCCTGGAATTTCACCTAAAAGCATTGATGCGTGTGTGTGTGTGCATATCTATATACATACACGCATCCATCAAGGTGTGTCTGCTGATGCACCTATTGGCCTGGATTACACAACGGCACTTAAGATAACACATCTTGATTTGTTGGGTCAGTCTGACCTGAAGCTTGATCTTGGTGTCATTTCAAACTGCAGGTATTCCGTCAATGTTTTACTTTTAAGGGCCACAATCATTGCACCATAACAACAAACAAACCAATTTAGATAAAGTTGACAGCTTCTGGCAGGTAAAAAGCAACGTAAAAAACCTTGAGGAGCAGAATTTCCCTGATACCACTAAATCTCCTCTGCTGTCATGTCTCAGAAATATTCAGGTATAAAATACTTCAAATACAAATCATGCTTGTGGTAAGAGTGCTGAATATAAATGTGTTCTGATTAATTATCTGACGAGCACGGCAGTCATTGGGTTTTCAATTACAGACTACAAACAAACTTAACACTTAGCATCATTTCAACTGATAAAATTAGAGTATCTTCAGAATATTCTAAGACAAATTGCATCACCATGTTTAAATATTTACCATCTGCGTTATCTGACTGTTTTGAGCCTTAATTTCACACACAATCTAACAATCCATTAGACTGACAAGGCAAAAAGCAACAGTATTTACAATGTGTGCGCAGTCAATGGATCTCATTTCCACTTCAAAACCAAAGGTGGTTTGATGACATTATCTGAATTAAAGGAAAACGCAGCTCTGAGAATAACACGCTAGCCAGAGAGCCTCACTGAGTGCAGAAAGATCTTAAGAAAATTTAACAAAAAGATCAACGTCCAGTGCGATAGTATGGCCTGAAAGGTCGGTGAATGATTTTTTTTCCCAGAATGGGTTGTATCTGTCGGCCCGAGGACAGCCCTGTGTTCCCTGCAATATCTTTTTATTAGATGCGTGACGTGCCACTTGGCGTTAAATAATATGTGAACACTTGTGTGCAAATACACCCAGACAAACCCCTAAAAGAAGTCCTGAAACCCCTCACCCCTCCTTTCTGCTCCCCGACACTTCAGATCGCTTCAATTAAAACTTTGCAGGCAGTTGTTTGCAGTCTGACAACTCTATTGTGGGTGCTCAGCGCTTTGAAACCTGTGATGTGGAGTGGCACCCTCCCCTCACCTTTTCCGTTTTCCCTCACTCGCCTCCCCTGAGCCCTCCTCCTCCTCGGTGTAGCCTTGATGACCCTCAGGCTCTGACACCATCTTGCGCGCTCGCCTCTCAACTAGGACGTCCACCAGGGCGACGAAAGCCGCGGACGCGAGGATGCAGAGGCCGGCCAGGTAGTAAGCGGCGCTGTAGGAATCGGTGCGGTCCACTAGCCAGCCTGTGACGGTAGGGCGAGAAACAAGAGGTTACGACCTTTTGACAAGGACTTCCATCGTCGATGAATGATGCTACAGTGGTCTCACCAGCAGCAGGTGGACCGACAAAGCCGCCAATGCTCCTGAGCAGCATGAAGAGACCGAGTCCGCTGTCGAATCCCTCCAAGCCGACAATGTCCACGATAGATGTGACGTGGATGGCCACCACGCAGCCGAACAAGAAGCCGTAGAGCGATGAGAAAACCAGCAGTGCAACGTAGCCCTGGCTGATGGGGAACAGGACCAGCACCACACCGAGCAGGGTCACCGTCAGGGTGAGCAGCTGCAGGTTCCTCATCAGCCTCATGTTGGCCAGCCAGGCGCACAACAGTCTACCGGCCAGGTCGGCAATGGCGAGGAACGAGAGGACGGACGCCGGCCAGTAGCTGTCCAACCCCAGGCTGCTGGCAAAGGGCACCAGAAACAGCGAAGGGATGTAGAACCCCATTGCTGTTAGCATGGCAAATAGAATGTAGAGGGCAAAGTCAGGTTTTGCCATCAATCCAAACTGGAAAATTGGCGGCTTCTTCTTTGGTGGGACCGCAACGCCATCATCTGTTGAGCCTCCTTTGGTTTTTAGGACAGGGTCGGGCACAGTCGGGAGGGGTCTCATGAGAGCGCCGCAGACGCACACGTTCAGCTGGAGGCCTCCGATGATCATCAAGGCCCCCTGCCAGCCGTAGGTGTCGATCAGCCACTTGAAGAAGGGGCTGAAGGCGATGGAGAACACGCACTCCCCCGAGCTGGCGATCCCGTAGGCGATGGGACGCCATCGTGCAAAGTAGTGGCTCACCATGCTGTTGGCGGGGATCCACGAAAAGGAAATGCCCAATCCTGGAGACAGAGAGGAGACGACGTTTACACATTTATGACTCGCCTCTGCAGTTACTACTTCTCTTATTTGAATCACGCCAGTTTTGAGACTTTTGCACAGATCAGTCCTTCACATCTAGACTTGCTTTGAATCACTTGAGGGTATGCATGCCTAAAATTGTTGCTAAGGTTGCGGAAAAATAAATCAAAACAAAGGCAGCCACCCGGTAACCTACATTATTTGAAACACTGAACAGCCAGCTGAGCAATGAAATAGAACTTCATGAATGAAAAAAACGTGACAGAAAACAGCAGCAATAAGACAAATCGAAGACTTATATGCGCAATAATATGAGGTATAAATATGGAGAAATGCTAATATGAAAAGATTCAGATGCATCCATCAGCTGGTTCTTCTCCTTGTAGTATAAGTTAAGTAAAGTCAGCCATATTTAATTGAATGAAAATCAAAACGTTTCGTTGCAACATTCCCGGCTTCATGATGTCTTAAGACTTGTGCTGACCATGTGATGGAGGAGCCTGGTCTTCAATTATCAAACTGTCGTACAAAGTTCAGGTTGTAAATTTATTTTACTGAAGCAAATCAAATCAGATGTGTGTGTACTATCACGTTGTGGCAGATGAGAAAGCAGCACTTTCTCAGAGAATGCTTCTCTGGCGCTACCTTGCAAGAATCCCATTCCAATGTACAGACTGGGTAAACCGAGGTTGAGAGAAGACAACACCATTCCTGAGGCGGCGAGAACACCTCCCAGCATAATGACAACTCTCTGGGAAAAGTGCGCGGTCAGCGCACTGGCTGCTGGGCCTGAAGAGGAAAAGGATAAGAAACGGGGTGAATATATACGGACAGATTTCCTCACGAAGTCAGGTTTCAGCTCCAGATCCTCACCTCCTAGATGAAACATGGCAATAGTGACTGAAGTGACCCAAGAGGTGGTGCTGGTGAGGACGCCATAGTGTCCCTGGATATCCAGGAAGAACAGGCCAAAGTTTTTGAGGACAGCTGCGGTGAGGCCCATGATGAAGAAGGCCGACACCACCACCACCCAGCCGTATCCCCCATCTGGTGGGGCGGCTCTTCTGGATGTCATCTCCAGCTGCTCTGCTGCCTCGCCTAGCATGTGGAGATAAGCAGCGGAACAATGACGCTCCGCAGAATGTAACAGTTATGGAAATAAACATGCAAAACAGGCAGAGGCAGTTCAATGGATTGAATGACGGTATCGCAACATTACGAGATGGTCCTATTCTGAGTGCATTCACATCTACTTACAATGCCTTAGTAATAAAGGCATTTCACATGGAATATCCGCTATTGCACATTGATGAAATTGATCGATTGATAGATTTTCTGGGTAAATCACTGCATGCTGTAATATCTGTGAAAGTATGGCTCTGCCGTCACTATTTCATTCTCTAACACTACTAATTCAGTCTACAATGTACAAAAAAAAAAGAAATGCTGACTTTATTCTATTTTGTATTTTTACACCATGAATTTGATAGATTACGTGCATCGTTTGGATAGAAAGACAGAAATATAAGTAGATATTTTCATACCCAGCTCATCAACACGATCCCAGCCGGAGTTCCACCACACACGTCGGGAAGCATCCGAGAGCGGGAGACAAACGCGGAGTGTTCCGAGGACCCTCAGTGGACCTTGGATCCCCTCGCGTCTCCTCCTCGACACGCCTCTTTTCGGTACACGCACTTCGACCCCTCAAACATTTTGTGACCCACCTCCCGACCTGAGCGCGGCTCCTTAACATAACATGACTGCGCTCTGAGTGTTTGCGGCCAACAAGGACAAATCGTCCCCCCTGCAGCGTTTCCCACACCGGTACACAAACCAAACCAGCAGCGGATCACATTACCAAGCCCAAATTCCGACAGGGTGCTGCGCTAAATTTACTTCTATACAATCGTACTTTCACTGAACTTAACAATTTATAAAATGTCCTGAGTTCTAGTCCCCGCTCCGAGGGCTCTGCCACTGAAACTGGCGCGAATTGTAAAAGTGAAGACAAATCTAGAAAAACAAGACATTTTAAGTTGTTTATCCCAACACTCAGTGAGAAATACGAATGATTAAAGACAAACTTATTTACCAACATTCCTCGCGCCAACATGTCCAGACGTGTGGATTACTGGGCAGAATGGCGGATAGGATCAATGACTCCTCTACAGAGGAGTTAAATAGACAGAATTAGCATATATATCGAAACATGACCACCCACTGGGCATGACTGCGCTGAAAACACGTCGACCTCCCCAAGATCTACCTGACAATGCGAAAGCGACAAGATTATGCGGTTGACGAACTTACCCCCGAGTAAACGAGATAAGGCAAAACATAAACAAACGCCATTGTGCGCTGCGAGGAACTCTTTGCGGTGACGTCACAGTTGCTGAGCCAATGGCGGGAAAGAGAGTTCTAATCTTCTGCTCTAAAACGTAAACGACCGGCGGGCAGCAGCGAAGGCAACAAATAAATATTTAATGGTGGTCCAAATCCGTCGCGCAGACTTCTGCCCTGCTGACGCATGAGCCGCTTTCGTTGTTTTTATTTGTGGCCTCACTGAAGGTGACAACTTAGCCCTTAGAGTGCGATTCAGGAATACCGGCGTTTTCTAACGTAAGAGTTGGCCATTAGTTGTAAAACTGTGTTAATTTGGTCCAGGAAAGGCGTGGTAAAGTCATATGGCAGCATTTCTGTTAACAGTCACAAAAAGCAGACAAAGTTTATGATATTGCGCAATCAGAAACCTAAGGGCAGAGGAGGCAGGAGAGGCCGTGCCTCACCTGTCAACATGGGAAAAAAATCTAAAATGAAAAACAAAATTCAACAGTTAGATGTATCTCATGATTCACACTATTTAGTTATTTTTAAACACAAGCCAATAACTGCTGCCAATCAAATGGTGGACAAGTTACTCTGTAGGGTTCATGCGTATCCGATTGTGACAAAGTCAGTGCCTCATAAGCTATGAACCTCAACGTACTGTACGTTACGATGAGCAATGACACAGTTACAAATGGTGCCAGTGTTGCTCCCACTTTGATTTAAACTTCTAGAACATGTGCTGCTGAAGTTTTATAATTTCAAATGGTACTATAAAGCGACTGCTGGATGTTTCTGCTGTTCTCTAGCACGAAGTCGAAGAAAAAAAAAATACTCTAAAGTACTTTATTTCAGGTCTTGTAAGGCAACCAGTCAGAAAATGCTCATCATAAGCATCGACAATATGTAGTGCTTACAATAACACTTATGTAGTTGACACTGGAAAGAAACAGTTTCAAAGCCAAGAACAACAAAACACTTTGCTCCACAAATAAAGCTGTAGACCTGTTCAATTAAACATGATTTTACACCATCTTTCATAATATAAAAAACATAATACTGATAATACTGGAATCTTAAATCAGCTTTGTATGTACTTAATTTACAACTGATGCTTTGCTGACAGTTCAAATATAGCTTACGATATTTTCATTTTTAGAAAATTAGAAAATTTTCTCCACATGCACACGTGTGCGCACATACATACATGTATAAAAAAAACACTGTCATCTTAGTGTGTTTCCTTTTTGGCTAGGAGAAAAGGTGACCTCAAGAGCTAGCCCTGCTAGCTGTAGTGTGAGCTCACAGTTTCTCTCCTCTCCCTTCTCCTCTCTTTATCAGAGTCTCTATAAGATTTGCACATCCACTCAGGACATGCCATCCATAATGTACGTATTTCTGCAGCTTGACACACCATTCGGCAATCCCAAAGCGCCACTGAGGAGGTCAGCTACAGATTTTGTATCAGGTACGACTGCCATATGCAAAGGCACCTAGTCATGCTGGTCCTTGATTTGAACCACCAATGTCCAGCCACATCCTGGCAAACAAAAATAATCCCGCAGTGTTGTTGCCTTTGACAGCGACACTAGCCAAGAATGTTCGAAAAAAAAGGGAGGAGATGCAGGGCACTTTTGGCAGTCATATGCTTAAAACTCCTTGCTGTCTCGAAAAAGGTCAATGCGTAGGGCAAGTTCCTTAAAAGAGGGCCGTAAGCTGGGGTCATTGTCCCAACACTCCTGCATTATCTCATGTATCTGCGGCAAAAAGGAGAGCAACAATTGATTTCAAACCACAACAAATGGCATACCTGCATGTGCATCCATTGCTGTGGTAGGTTTTCAATCAAATGCTGACATGACCTTAAGAATACTTCAGTGTATCACTTGAGAGACCACCCAATAGAGCATTCTGAAGATGGTCACCCGAAGAGACCATAAAACATCTTTTTGAATCCACTCTAAAAATGAAGAACATGGACAGTTTGGTTGCCTACCTCTGCAGGACACTCCAGCGGTTGAGGCAGCCTGCTGCCTGATTTGAGGAGCTCAGTGAGGTGGTAAACGATCAGCTGTCCTTGCTTGTCATTACCCATCATGGCCATAAAAATCTGAGAGATAGAAGAAGAAAGGACTAGTTATAAAACTGCCCAATTTTTTTCACATTCAGTGGTCAATAATCACATTCTGAAGAGTTGGAATTTTGGGACAATCTCCTCATGAAAGCATGATTAGATACTGTAGCTCAAGACAACTTTTTGGGTAAGCTATGATAGGTGGTTGATGGCAGCAGGTGATGGGGTCAAGTGTGTTTTTAGGAGTTTTTTCCTTTGTCCTCATAGAGGTACGGTCTGAGCTGGGAACTGTCTGTACAGGTATATGTCAACAAAGCCCATTGAAACGTATCTGTTTCTGGGCTATGCAAATAAAGCTGTCTGATTTCCCCCTGAGATCCTCCTGCTGTGTGCGCATCTCTGTGTTTCTTATTGTCCAAATTATTATTATATTGTCGAAGTTATGTGATACAAAATCAAGGTGGAGATCATGAGTGTGCCGATGAGCCACGGGCCAGTTTCCAAAGAGATATCTGGGACCTGCTGTTCCAGTTCACAGGTGTTATTTTCACGACATTCTTCCAGCACCTGATTTGGCTGCAGCCATGTGAACTGAGCTTTTCATTTTAGAACACATGCAGCATTCATCCACGCTGTCAACAATGATTGCCACACCTCACAACGTCTGACTATTTGTTCAGTTACTTATCTGTACACATTAATTAATCTAACACGAAACAGCACTGCCAACATTGATCTGTCTTCATTAATATCAAAAGAGAAATGCTGTATTTCCAGTTCTGCGAGCAACTGAGAACACCATAAGCAATGGGTACACAGTGAAACATCTACAGTGTACTCATTAAAGAAGGGATCTCACCTAACTTGATCACCTCGACCTAAGAAGCTAAAAACAAGTATGCAAGATCTCGTTAAGGCGTACTGAAATCTGTAATCATTAAAGTCAATTCTTGTGACCTCACAATTCTGTATAAGTTAACTGAACCACCGTGCAACTGCAAAGAATTTTTTCCTAAGGCTGCTTCCGGGTACTGCAAAGCAAATTGTAGAGATGTATTCATTATTAAAGAAAACACACAACTTGAAAGCACAGGGTAAAAAGGATGTTGATGTGACTCATGACATCACAACAAAGCCAGCAGCCAAAATTAGACTGCATGTTGGCGCTGGGCACAAACACATGACACAAAATCAGCTGTCATTATCAACGTACCATTCCATCAAAGCGGTCACCCGTTACCGCAACAAAGACCAAACCAGTTTGTTGATGTCAGTGGTACAGACGCGACCACATGCTCAAATCGAATAATATAATCTCGTAATGAAATCAATTAAGAATGGCAAAGGACAGAGGAAATTAGCTTGAATTGGAAGTTTGTTGTGTGTCATTAGTTTTGGAGAGGGGTTCGATGCGGAGGAAAACTATGAGACTCAATAAAAGACAAATTAAAATCATGGGTGAAAAAGTGTGCAGTGTGTGCCGTCACATACTGTGGGAGGGCTGCAATTCTTCTCACTGTGGGTGAAGAGTTCATAGAGCACCACTCCAAAGCTCCACACGTCCGATGCTACAGAGAATTTACTTTCCACCAAAGATTCAGGAGCGTACCTTTGTGAGAACAAACAGCGTGACTGTTACCATTACACCACGACCGTAGAAATGTCAACACATACACAAATCATGATAATGATGGATAAGTAAGTGGCATCTCACCAGAAGATGGGGCTCTCTCCTGGTTCTTTCACCATGTAGTACTCTTTATCCTGGGGCAGAACTTTGGTGAGGCCAAAATCGCCAATCTTCACTCTCTGCTCACTCTCTACCAGGATATTACGTGTTGCCAGATCTCGGTGGATATATCGCTTGCTGGATAGATACTCCATCCCCTGCACAAACACAAGGAAACAGCACCGAAGCTGATTTAATTGCATATATGTTTGATGGATTGTTTATACCAGCATTTCATTTGACATGTTCACTGTTAAGCAAAACTGAGTGATGCGAATTAATAAGAGAAAAAATACAGGGTGACGGTACCTTGCAGATCTGAGAGGCATAGTGGACAAGCTTTGTGTGATCGATTTTGGCCTTGTTTATCATAAGGTAATCTCGCAGGCTTCCAAATGGTACATATTCCATGATTAGACGCAGATTTCTTCGCCCTGAAATAGAAAAAATAAGTAAGAACCATAAAAATATGTCGTAAATACACAAATAAGAACCATAAAGATTTGTCGTAAATACACAAGCGACTTCATGATGTCTAGATATCTGATGTATTGTATCTATTCTGTCTGACAGCCTGATATTAAGCTGAACACGACAAAAAATATTCAAAAAAGAATTGTAAAAAAACCTTTGTAGCCAATATGAAACAGTGCTGCTGAATCAGCCAAATATCTATATATCCATTTGTGACCAAAAAAAAAAACCTGAGAGGATTTTTTTCAAATGATGACAAGCTAGTTTGAGTGGAAAACTACTTGACCATTTGCGAGAAAACCTGAAAACGTGAAGCACTGGATTTTTACCTGCGCTGTAGCAAACACCTTTATATTTGACAATATTTTCATGTTGCAGAGACTTAAGGATCTCAATCTCTCGCTCAAAATCACGTATGTGCTCAGCTGTGCTCTGCTGGAGTTTTTTCACAGCCACAACCTCTCCCGTGTTGTCCTTCAGTGGGTCGTATCGGCACTTCTCCACACTACCAAAGTTTCCCTGAGAGACACAAACACCTCAATTAGCAGATATCTCGCTGCTCTTTCATTGCGGGTCACTGAAATTGCAATCACAATCGATTGCAATTACAGTCACTGTTGAAATTACTACCTGGTATTGTTTCTATGTTGCTTGTGGGTTTTCAACATGATTTGTTACCTTGCCAAGTTGCTGTAAGAATATGAGATGCCTTTCCTCAAACTGGGCTGGCTCCTGGCTCTCAAACCCGCCAGTCACCCAACCTGAACCTGTGGCCCTATTTGGCAGAATGTCACTCTCCACTATCAGCTCATAGTCTGGGGACACAAAGCACGAAAACGAAGGAACAGCTTGTGATAGCCGTCTGGCGGTACATGTTAAATGATCAACAAACAATGTCTCAATGATTTTTACAAAGTTTTTACTGTAAGAGTAGATGTGGCAACCAGCTGAGTTACTATTTTAACTATTGTTGCTGCTGGCTATTTTGCCTTACGTCAGGTGCAGCTGCGATCTGCAAGAGTTGAATGAGCACCAAGACAATTGCGTATAGTATGATGAGGGGAATGTGTGAACAAATTAGAGATTGACTGTGGTGTGGCCTACATTCGATGTTGTGACACACAAACAAAACATAATGCAGTTGTAGATTTGAGGTCGAATTATATTTTGTACATGCCCACCTGACGTGAAGAGGCTGTGGAGATCACGAATGATGGCACGGAATGTCGGCCTGAACATGGGCTCATAGTCCATGCAGCTGGTGATGAGATTTGCCAGGTCGGTCCACTTTGGTGCTGGGAGCTGGTGGTGGTCTTCATAAAACAGGATTTTCTGAGAGACAGAGTGTTAGTGGGAGTGAGGGCTTGCTCCAGGCAACTGGTGCAAAAGAGTTCTGGATACAATATGAGGAGATATCTTAAGATTGTTACATACAAGTCTACCGGTAAGTCAATTTACAATCTTTTTACTCTGAAGCCAAAGTTCCAAGTCAGACCTTGTCTGTTACCCTTACAAGTCAAATATTGTTTTCATACATTTAATGTGGCAAGAACAAATTGAGTTAGTGTATAAGAACTTAAACTGGTTGTGAATGTGTTCTAATAAAATTCAAAGTCTCTCTGATCTGCACAAAGTCCCTTTTTTTCTTGTGATCATATAAACAGTTTTTCAGAGTTAGAAATACTTAATTGATTCATCAGTTAAATCATTTGATGTGCTTTTGAAAATTGTATTCATCACATGAACCCCTCACTGTTCTGGAAATAAGATGCACTACTGTCAACATCCTCACCTTTGAGTTGTCAAGCGTTGCTAAAGGTTTTTCTCCGCCACTGCAAATCTCCCACAGCGTTGTGCCAAAGCTCCACTTGTCTCCTGCCAGGCTCAGATTGGCAGAATCTTCAACACACTCAGGGGGCACCCACGGGATCCGTTCTATGAGGACTGATCCCAAAAACAGAATTTTATTTTGAGGCTTTATACCCTACAACAGCAACTGAAAAATGGTCGCAGGAGTGTACCAATACTTAATATTAGGCACATTCTTGCTAAATCCAGTCTCACTGACAATGTTCCATTATGTCTGCTCATCCATTCATTACTGATGTGTCAGTTTTAAAATGTGCTGCATTGACTACAGCTGAGACAAATCACCACACTTATGTCTATCAGAAACAGGAAATAAAATACTTCATCGATCTAAAAACTTGAGAACAGAATTAATGTGAGGCAACTGCTTTACAAAAGAACTTCTTAGACTGTCATATTTTGATCAAAAATTGTGTATTACTTTCTTTGGGCAAGACACTGATGCTGATGCCAGGGTCACTAAGTTTGATGAAAGGGGAGTTTCCTGCTCTTCGGTCTTCTTCCCTGATGAGGAGAATATTTTTTGCACAGACGTTTCCATGAGCAAGATGTTTTTCCTCCTGCGGGGTTGGGCAGGGAGAGGTTAGTCAGCAAATGCAGAGAGAGAGAAAAAAATCCCATAACAAAAACCAAATAATAATGGCCAATGTCAAATGAATGGCGTAGCAAAATCTGAACAAAAACGGTAGTGTTTTGCTAAAAGTACGTCATACCAGGAAGTGCAAGGCCCAGGCCAGTTGTTTCGCCACCTCCAACTTCCACAGGATGCTCACTGAGTTCCTTTTCTTTTTCAGGTAGGTGTCCAGTGAGCCGAACCTCACATACTCCTGCACCATAATATCTGAAAGAGCATTGAAAAGGAGACAAAGCATTTGGTTTAATTTGATTGACAATCTAGTCACATGGCATGTTAAAGGCATTTTCTTTGTTTAAGGAACAAACATACATATTGCTTGCAGTTGCACAAGCTTGCAGAGGCACGCCTGTGGGTTTTCAAAGGGCAGGTATGAGAAAAATTTTATCATCTATGGATCAGTGATGTAATGGGTTTTGAAGTCTAAAAGTGTCCAACAGTCTGAGACGTGATGCATGCACGGCAAGGTGATAAGGTCTCTCGTGCCGTATAGTGTAATCCCTCCGGAAATAGCTCATGCTTTAATCGCTAGTCCGGGGCTAAGGGTTGTGGAGGCTGGTAAGGATTATCAAAAATCACAATAGACTCTTGACATCATTACTCTATGATACCATTGGTTTATGACATATCCCATAGACACTTGCTATGGGTGCTGCCTGCTGCCTGCGACTTATAGCTGTGAATGTGAGTGAACGTGTGTGTCTAGGACTCACTCTCTTCGCCGCAGACACAAACGCCATAGTTTAGAACCAGGTGCTTGTGGGACAACTGGCTCATCATGCTGGCAGCCTCAAAAAAAGACTTCACATGGGCAAGAAAAAGGCATATCAGTAAAGGAGCCACAGCACTGTATGTATGCATTTGCTTAGCAACAAAGAAACAGCTCTTTCCCCCCCCTCTGGCAAATGTTTTTCTGTGAAGCAATTTTGTTGAGCTCAAAAACCACCTCAGAGTAATTCCTATGGGCCTGGTCCAGGACTTTCATTACGACATCAGTTTGGTGCATGAGTCCGTAGTCTCCAAGCTCTTTGCGAACCCCTTTGAATATCTTCGTAAATGTTCCTTGACCGAGACTTTCCAGCTGAAACCAAAGCACCAGGACACACGATCAATGGACAGACAAGGTTGCACACTCAAGATAATGAAGTAATACTCATCTTTACAAGTTTGTGCTAACATTTAGTAGGTAGTTGACGCATTCTTCAAGCCTCTAAAACCAGAGGTTTGGCTGATTCAAATATGCATATTTTCATTTTGTTGTTTACAATGGTTGAACTTAACATCTCTTTGCGGTTAACTAAATGTCAATATTACTGTGAACATCACAAATATCTGCAAATATATGTGCAGCTACATACATACATACAGTACAAATAGCACGTTTCTCAATTCGAGTTCAACAGTTCAACAGTTTGACCCTCTACCAACTGGCTTTTTAATGTGGTTTTTCTGGCAGTAGGCCCATTGCAGACATTGTTAGGTTCCAAAAAACTTCATCAGACATTTATATCTCCTCCTCTCTCGGCAGCCTCCCTTATCATTATCGCTTATCCCTGAATTTATGTGCGCATCAATATCCCTTAAATGGAAGAACTTCTAAAAACTGGAACATTCCAAAAATGAACCTGAAACCATGCATTCAAATCTTACAAATTCCAGATCTTCTTTCCTGATCTTGTGAAACACCATTTGACTGATGTTATGTCTTTGTAACAATGGGGATATAGGCACTTCAAAGCCCTTGTTGCTCCTGCTGATCAAGAGACACGATTTTTCTGTTAATGAGAAAAAAAATGGTAAGTGGCAACTTCAAGCATTGCCGCTAAAGCTGATTAGAGTGGACCTCATGACATGTCATCAT
Source organism: Carapus acus (assembly GCA_900312935.1). Classification (NCBI taxonomy): domain Eukaryota; kingdom Metazoa; phylum Chordata; class Actinopteri; order Ophidiiformes; family Carapidae; genus Carapus; species Carapus acus. Next base: position 34,406 of record OMPJ01046039.1, on the reverse strand, counting down.
AACCTCCATCAAAATATACTTTTTACATAAAACTAAGTATGAATCCTACAGACTCAAGTCTTTACCTTTGGGTTTAGGTGGGCAGCACTTGCTGAATTGGAAAACGATGCCATCAGAACGCACTGTTTCCTTTTGATAGCAGCCAAGCAGTTCCTGAAGGCTGCTGAAATTTCTTCTGGTTCCACTGAGATTAAACTCTCCATTAGCAGACTGCGTTATTTGGCAGTGCTTATATTCTACTGCATCATATAACTAGAAAAAATGAGAATTAAGGGGGAAAGCCACATTATTTGTGCATTTGCAACAATGAATATAGATATTTGATTTTTAGAGAATTACAATAGGACAGAAAATAGTAAATATCACACATAGCTAGATTCTATAAAATCAAAGGTCCTTTTAGTCAGATAAAAAAATCTGAACGCATTTTAACCGATTCAACAAAGCAGTTGGACCAATTCTGTATCTACATCAATAAAAATAGAACCAAGAATATGAAGGGGAAAAAAGAGTCCCAGCATTGGTTGTCATGTAAATGAATTAATTTGCATTCAGTTGAACATGAATACATGAAAATGTAATGGTACATAATACATAGTAAAAACTCTGAGATCAGCTCTGTTTTTGTTCGTTCTGTTTATCATATCACCTCTGCTATCAGAGTTAGTCTGAACTCTAAAAGCAGAGAGCATATTGCATGTGACATTTGAAGGCCCATAAAATACTTATTTCCATTCATTATTTTAAGCACAGCAGAATCCCTGTACAACAGTTGGACAGTCTGTTACTTATCTTGCAGGCTCTACAGTTAGGAAACAGAATTCCAAATATGTGGTAGTGCACAGATTTAGTTTGCCGTCATATTCAGAGATGTTTACTGTTTATTTCAAATCCATTGCTAAGTGTCATGAACAAAGATGTGAATAATTTGAGTGATACATACCGCAACAGGGAAGGTCAGAAAATACTTGTTGAAGTCTTTGGGGCTACTTCTCAAAATATACAGTCCCCGTTTGTTTTCACATTTCTGAAGACGGTTGATCCCAAATTCCATCCTGCCTCCATAAAGAACAGTACAGTACAAAAGAGGAACTAATTAGAGTCACGACTTATTCCCCCGAAGACATATTCGGTATTCCGAATACTCACGAGATTGGGCCATGACAATGTGATGTGATTGCCTCCACGAGCCTCGGAGGTGCCACTTCTTTACAAAGGTAGTGGTGTGCATCTGTTGTGAGTCTGTAATATCCATCGATGAGGGACACAAAGGAGAGAGCCTGTGACAGGGAGGGAAACTCCAGCTCCTGGAATGTAAGGAGAGACAAAATGTCTCAGAGTAGATTTGGACAAAGAGTCATTGCCCACACCTTTTGATCTTCAGCTATGATGTGCATGTAACACCTGGCTACATATGACTTGCGATATCAACATGGCCATCGAGACAATTCTTGTTTCATGCATGAAGTGAGAGGTCCATAAACTGAACATACTGGGTTCTTGCCATCTTTCTTGTTGATAGTGACAATCCGGCTCTCTGCAGCTGCCTCTTTGCTGGCCTGTTTGATGCTGATGTCAATAACATCAGTGAAGTCACACAGGCTCTGTAGGTCCTGTACAAGCAGCAAAAACAAATCCAAATTAGAACTACATACAAACACACACACTTACCAAGATATAGCTATGACCTATGGCAGTTCACAATTTCAACCAAAACAGCAATAACAAAAAAGCGTGAAAAAATATCTGACAGTCTCTGGAGTACCGGTACTGACCTGCGGGGAGCCTTTTGATTTCTCGCGACACCATTCGATGCCGGTGTCTGCTGCCACAAAGATGGTTAGCGGTCCACTTGCTGGTTCCTTGACCTCGAAGGTTTCCGTGTAAAAAGCGTTCTCCAGGGACTCTGAGCTTATGAGGTACTTCAGCTTGAGGTCACGGACAGTGGTCCGGCACTGACTAAATTGCTGAATGAATCGCTTGAAGCGGAAGCGGATACGCTTGCGTGTCAACAAGTTGCGGCCCTGGATCTGAGCTCTCATGTCCTTTGGCAGAAATGACTTGTAGCTACAAGAAGAGAAACAGAGAATAATGACTTCAAAGTTCACAAAGTCGCAGACAATATTTCACTTTGGATAATATACAGTATGTTTAGCTTTTGCTCTGTACCTCATGGTGTGGTAGATGTCCAATGGTGACATCTGTCTTTCCTTTGCCATCCTAGTCATGTCTAGAACAGCCATACCAAGACATTCTTCTTGACTTTCATGGGAGTTTGAGATCTTCACAAAGCCGTTGACAAAGTCATTCCTCCACTGCACAAAAGCATCGGAGAAATAACTAGATAAGTATTTGGTGCCGTGTCTGTCTTATAAATCTCAACTGGAGTTATCACAACAGATAAAGTTTATGCCCTGTAATTTCACAATTTGAACACAATTCATCCAATTTATCATAATGCCGCAGACAAATAAATCGAAAAAAAGCGAGGTTGACGTGAACTTTGTCAACCATAAATATCGCAAAAATGGAATTCAGATTTGTAATCCAGACCCACTACATGATGCCAACACTATCTCTCAAAAACGGGCAGTGATGAGGGCCTGTGAACAAGTATGAGGATTCAGTTGGACTCAATCCCTTATCAAACCAAACAGAAAACATATGTAAGGGCGACCTTCAACAACCCCTGTCTTTTCTTAACCCCCGACTGGCCAAAGGAGAGACACAGATCCAACCTGCAAGAAACCACCTCCCAAGAGTAGACTATCAAAATTTAAGATTCAACATGCAAGCAAGATTCAATATACAAAAATGTATATCATAGGAAATAATGGGTGCAAACAATGTCATCATGATGGCGGGGTTGGCTTCATCATCATCAGGCTTTCAAAAACAAGACAAGATCCATTTAAAAAGGAACTAATCCATATAATCCTACAGTTCACACAAAGTTCAATAGAATAACACTGGCTTTGCGTCACCTGTATTTGCCACTCCTCTGACCAGCACCATATGTTTCCATTTAAAATAATTAAAGAGGGTAGTAATGACACCTTTGACTACTTTTGATCTACCGAAAGATAAGAAATTTTTGTGGATATTTTTTGTGGGTGGCCTTTGGCATTTAGACTGTTTCATACCACAGCGAATAAGTGTCCCTTTACAACACATTTATAGTACTTTCAGAGGTGCAATGGAGAAAAAAATAAAACAAAACATTGCTTTTGTTTAGGGCAAATAAAGAGTAATGAGATACGAATCCAACAGAAGCAAAACAACAAGGCCTTACGTCAAACGAACAACATAGAAACAAAATGTAATCCTGCCTGGAATAACCATGACACTCCACTCGCCGCTCAAAAACAGACAAATCCTCTTTTGCTGATACTTTCCACACTCAGCGAATATGTGCTAATGGTCCTCTGAATGTGGAAATGTAGCGTCAATTCCGCACACTGGCCTCAATATGCAGTTGTAGAGAAGAAACATGCCCAGAAGTGGACATCAAAGTTACCAAATTATCCATTAACAAAAACAAAACAAAATGAAAAACACGCATGGGTATGGCCTATTTTGAAATGATATTTCTTTTAAATGACATGCAATGCACCCAAATAAACAATGTATACAGTCAGGTATTTTGAGTTCCCAAACTCAGCAGTGGGCTCCTTGTTTCCCCCAGGACGTAGCAAACTATTGATCTGGCTACTCCTGATGTTTCTACTGTCTCCTCTAATTTTTTTTCTTTTCTTCAGCCTACAGATGATAAGCACATGTTGCAGATTCAAAGCGACCTGATGCAGATGCCACATCATGAATCAACTCAAGACATCTGTCTTGCTGAATTGGTGAGGAGGGAACAACTCATGCAGCCCATGAAATGACGGTCTACTGTCCAATTACTTATGAAAAGAGGCAACGACAAGTTAATGAGCTATAATTCCAAAACCCTTCCTCCACTTTTTCACCAAATGAAAGTAGACCTGCGCTACAGTCTTTTGTAGTTTAAGGCCAATGAATTCCATTTATAATACTGATAATGGTACATAGGTAGTTAGGTAGGTACTTTTTTGATCTGTGGATTTTTCGATCAAGGATATTAAAGGTCCCAGCAGCTCAGGGTGATACAGAAGGTGGAAGACACTAAATATTTTGCAGCACACAGTAGGCAGTAGGAAGGGACTAACTAATTGACTATATACAATTTACATGTACTAATCCATGACCAAGTCAAATAGCATTCACAAATACAGCAGTGTTATTAGTATTAACAACAACAACAACAACAGTAATAACAATAATATCACATTAACAAAAATGCTGCCTCCGTGATGCACCTATGGTTCTTACCTGAAAGAAGAGGTACGTCATTACAAAATCATCTAGCACTGGACTTTCTGAACCCTTAGTCACCCCATATCGATACGCCCGTGATGGCCCACCACTGTACCAGCCAGGGAAGTAGTACCTATAGGAGAAGTATGAATGTCAGTAAGGTGGTGATTCAAATGAAATACAGTATATAGTATCTATACGAGATAGCTTGCACTGCTGTCAGAGCTTGAAGAAAGCATCGTCTAACCTTATTCTGAAAAAGACATCTTCTGGATCTGATTCGTCGAGATGAAATATGTGGTTAGGGGCGAACCACATGCCGTCTCGTTCTCTGAAGAGACCAAAGAAGCTGAAGTACAGAGGTGATATACCTGTGACAAGAAACAGAGGACCAGAAAGTGAAGACCTATTCCTTTTTTACTATGCGTTCAAAGAGACGGGTGCAGCTGTAACAGGTTGTGAAGCGTGTTTAACTAGTAAAAAGATGCGTACATCTATTTAAAGGCACAGGTAATAATTGATGAAGCTCATAATTCATCGTGAATATATCACAAATTAGGGAGGAATTTTTTCATAGGGGCCACATAAGCTGTAGGTTAAGGTCAATAGAGACTTTGTTAAATGTCAGTTGTGTTTGGTTTATCATCAAACACAATCTGCGTTCCTAAAACATCTTGACGTAGTGCACCACCCCTATGGGTCACGCATGCCATGCATTGGTAACAACAGAATTTTCTTGATTTGGAAACATTTCAGACAGCGACAAGACAAAGGCAGTGTGAATATGTGTATGCTTCAAGAGTTAAATGGAAATGAATTAGACATATGCTTACCACGATAAAGATCATCCTAGCCTCTCTCTGTCAACACTAAGTATATATACACATCTTTCAAAGGTAGGCCGCAAGTGTGAGAATAAAAACTGTAGGGCTGAAGTACTCACTGCAGGCTTTGGCTGCCTCTATACACAGCTCCTCAGCCACATAGTTTCCAGGTGGGAAGCTGAGGAAGCTGCGCTCATCCGCTCCCCGGGTACTGTGATAAAAGTGAACCCTCAGAGCAGGGGCAGCTAGCCTCGCGTCCTGAGACCCTCTATGGGCAGTCCCATTTTGGTGCACTGTGGTGCATGTGGCGGTTATAGTATCCATGGCTGGCATTGAGTCCATCTGCAATGTCCAGCCTCAATGTCCAAACACACAGAAAGAACAACAACAATATTTATGCCATATGTCGGCAGTAACAGCGATGACTCACTTGTACCTAACTGTTACCAGACCAACTGAGAGGGCAACTGAGAGTGTTGTTGTTACATAAGCCATTATCAAAGATCAACTATTACACAGAACAGCAAAAAAAAGGTGAACATAGTCAAAACGGCAAAGAGAGACTTGCACTTAAATTTCTAAATTAAACTGTCCTTGGTGCAAATTACCAAACGAAGGCAGGCATTGGTCAAGTAGATCTTGTATGAGTTGCTGATACTGGTGGGCATTTCCTCAATACAGTAATACCTTGCTTACCTACCTTACCTAGCTAAATTTGTCCCATGATCTAGCTCCTAAGTCCATCTGCTGGTATCTCAAACTTTTTTTATTCAAATGAACTCGAACAATTTTAACCTGTTCCAGCCACTCTCTTCCATAATAATCCAGTTTCATCACAGTTTCAACACACTTGAAACAGTAGCTGTTTCAAATGGTAAAAGACAGCGCAGTCATCATAGATAGGGTGTACCCACGCACTAGCGGTGGTGGTATTTCAATCTAAATTATAGAATGAGGGATGGGTCGAATCTCAAAAAAAGCATATGTTGAGTTTCTTGCATGTCAAGGGACTACTGTATTGAGAGAGACTGTGATCCACGCTTTGTGCCTTTGAATGGTAAAATCTAAATGCAGGAGTGAGTGAATCATCGATCTCTTTCTCTGGACACAACTCTGGACATACAATTACACAACTTGCTATACAATTATCAGAAATGTTTGTTAAATACTGATACGGAATGATTCAAAGAATATTCAGGGTGTTTAATTGTATTTCAATGACTCTAATCATTTGGGGAGATAGTGTCTACTTATTCCTGCAAACAGTCAATAAAAGAGCAATGCAAATGTGATGAAATATGGATATATCCATGATATATCCGCTCTTACTGTGCTAAAAGTTCCCTAATCCTAGACATTGAGGTATAAATTGATTGCACATAATCATGAAACATGCTAAAACTTTGTGCATTTCCAGCCCGATGAAGATATTTAAGTTTTACGGGAAAATGAGCCACGGATACCTGTTAGAAAACTGACTATTGAAACCACGAATGCCAATATATTCCGGATTGAGGGTGTAAAAAAGCAGTGGTAATAGCACAGGGATATATGACATCGTTTGCGATCAGGCACAGACTGTCATTTAAGATAAAGTTAAATATGATAACGCCACAAATCTGAAAAATGTAACAAGTATCGAGACCATATTGTAACGCGCTAATGTTAACTTAGCTGTGGCGTCTGTAGCTAAGCTAATATTAGCAGCCTCACACACCCACCCACCCAAGTTCGCTCCTCATGTAAACATAGAACAAAACCGCCTTTCTGGCTGTGCACTATCTTGCAGGACGGGCTTAACTTTCAACGTATTGAACACCAAAAATGATACGACTGACAATACAAAGAAATCTTCCAAATACTTACTTTAACAGATGGGCCAAAGCTGCAACTAGCTTGCTAGGCCACCGCCGCAGCAAGGGCGGCGAAAGCCACTGCTGCCGTAGTTGCTACAACCACTCACCCGTGGTTCAATTCCTCCACACCGGTTGCAAAAGCAAATTAATATTGTAGGATATCGGGCAACGTCCGTAAATCCATCCCAAACTCTACCCATTAACCTGGTGTGGCTGCACAGCTCTCAACAACCAACCCATCTCAAAGCGGACAACTTCAGTCATCTATCTTGTCAATCTTAGTAACTTAAGCTAATGCTACGTGCTAAGAGGACGCTATGCGCAGTTAGGCACCGGGTCCTTCAACAGGCGACTCATCCGCAAGTCAGTCGCCCTAAGCAAGTGGGTAAACCCGCCGCAGTGACTGCCCCTCCGCCAATGCCGATCACTAACTGTGAAGCCCAGACTGCGAACAGCGCGCAAAGCTGCGGGTGCAGCAGCGCAACCACAGACCGAAGTCGATCAACAGACCCGTGTTAGTATACCAATGACACGTTCACGTGCTTGTCAGAACTCTCAACATCTCTGGTCCGTCGTCCATCAGTTTTTTTTCGGAAAGGGTTGTGAGGGAGTGGTTTTTCATTCATTCTGAAGGTTTTATGGGCAGATGACATTGTATAAATGCAGGACGTTTGGTGGTAAATTTGAACTTCGTTTAAGGAGGCTGTACAGATAAAACTTATGTGAGAATAAAGAAAAAAAAGACTCATTTCCCATTTACAAACGATCCCAGGTAACGCGAGGACGTATAATAGCTGAAAGTATCGGAATTGAACAATATTCATAGACACTAAGTGTTTTGTAAACGCGATACAACTATCTGGGGACAGTTTAATCACCCTATTTTGTATGGTGTTTTTTATTGAATGGGCGACCTTTAAACACTAATGCTACAACACAGAGAGGATCCGCGTCCCTTGCCTCCAAGATAAAGATTTGGTCCATCTTCAATAAATGAGATGTAATTGGAAAATAAATCTCATTCCCATCAGATTTACAGAAGAATGTGCTCACACAACGCATACACATTTTCTCCAGCCACATTTCCCCGCTAACCGCTGGGCAACGCTAGTTCAGGATGGAAAACATAATTATATTGCAGTCGAACAGTTTTCAGAGCGTCTCACAGAGTACACACAACTAATATTAACAACATGATCACGCAACACACTGACGTCCAAAAAGATATTCTAAAGACGCCTCCATTGCATAGTGAGCAAAGACATTGCTGCATGTCTAAAATGGTCCAAGGTTTAAATGACCAAGTCAAGTGGGATGCTTTATTGAAATTGATTGTTTAAAAGCCGTTCAATGGGGGAAACGCGCTACTTGTTTACCCGTTGCATAAGAGAGTGCAATATTTAGACTCTTAAAATCGTTGGTGAAAATCCGCGACTTGTGACAACTTTTCCGAGGACGTCTGGAGATTAGTGTCATTGAGGACGTCTGCCACTAGATGGAGATCCGTGTACGTAGATTGCGGGGAGAATGTGTCATTAATGGCAAATTTAAGAAAACCATCGTAGATATCGAGACCAGAGCAGCCGGTTGTATCTACGGGAAGAGTGTGAAAAACGGTTATAATATGATGGAGGGAATTATGGGCAGATGTAATGGGCAGCTGTAATGGAACAGAATTTCCACATAAAAAGGTAAAATAGGAGGTTAAATATATTGGCAGTATCTTGCACTAACAGGGAAACTACACGGCGGATGATGACAGAGCAGATGATGACATTTTGTCCGAAATAGAAGGGTTTGATCTAATATTAGACATCTTATTACTGATGTGCCATTGTGAAACTTCTGCTCTGGAATTCAGCCAGATGAAGAGGTCCACACAAAACTCTGCGTCCCACCTCACCTCACCTCATCTCAGCTCATATGAACTGTTCCCTTTAAGTGAGACAGGTCAATGCACTTGATGCACAATGAACTGTGGAATTAAAATCCTCCAAATGGAAGATACACAGTTGCAGGCAATGGCATCACACATGCCCAACCAGTTTACAATGCTGAGGCCTCTCCTCAGAGCATACAGTATGTACTATTCCACTGTACTGTACTGTACAATAGAGGCACATTCCTATCAGGACAATCATGAGAAAAGCCATTGTGAGCAATACTGACAGAATGTACGACGTGCCTCACTCACAACATTCCCCACGATAACCACATAATGTGCCAGTAAGGAATCCAAAGACCACGAAAGATTTGGAGACCCAAAATTCCAAAAAATTGTTGATCAACTGAAATACTGGTGCTGTATCTCAAATCTTACTTTTTTGTTTAGCTTTCATATTGTGCTTCCCCTCTGTGCCTACGTTCCTCATGTGGTGGTAAGGAAGTGAATATGACACAGGCTGCAAAAAGATGCAGCAAGGAGTCAAACGGAATGAAGTTGAGAAACAAAATGCAATGGACTCCCCCCCAACCCTCTGGACAGAGTATTCACACTAATTAAGACAATCAAATTGATTCAAACTGCCTTAGTCTTACCATGTTGTAACAGGTTGCTGTATAAGAAACCAAGACCAACACCTGTGTTTTCTACGATATTTCGATTTGTGTGTTTTTGGTGTTTGACAGAATTGTTTCACTCCTGCACAAGCCCCCATTTTTCACTGCATGACACCTTTAGAGTGCTGAAGAGGTGCTCTGTGAGAGTACATCAAATCCCATGAGAGACATTTGCCCTAATCATAGTTTGTATGGCCTGTGGACTTCTAAAGATGCAGTCAAGTGTAGAAGAATACTTACCTCACTTCATTAGGTCTCACTCAAGCAAAATACGTAGATGGTTTGCGGGACCAGCACACGATTTCTGAACAAAACTTATTTCTGCTCAAGCTTGATATGTGGTTGTAGTGTGTGTTCTCTTTCAGCAGTCATTTTATCTGACAAAGACGAGAAATGTATTTTCTATTGCTGTCAGAATCAAGACGTTACAATCTTGACACAATATCAGAATCACTACCTAATCTCAGCTGAGGTGAATCATCTCGGAGATGAGGTCAGAGAGGCAAGATTGAGATGGTTGGAGGACACTTGCAGAGAAGGGAGAGTGCATTCACTGGATACTGAAGATGAAGCTGCCAGGTAAGTGGTGGCAGTAAAGGGAACGCCTGAAAGAAGAGGAAAAGGAAGAGAGGAGAGTGATAGTGATAGTGAGAGTGGAGAATATTTACAGTAAAGGCGTGTCAAACAAAAACGCTGAAAGGCTGTGACTAGGTGGAGTGGATGAAAATTATTGCATGTCGAGAAAGTCATGCAAAATTACCCATATGCAATTATGCAACACCCGTTGGCTAAATACAGTGGGATTAGTTTTGTTTCATCTCCAGTTTAATGATGTATTGGTGTACTATACTCATCTCTTTCCCTGTCACTCACATTTTCACACCTCAGCATCCACACCATTCTGTCCCCTTATGCATGTCTGTGAGCCTGCATGTGGTCTGTATGTTTATACTTAGACGTGTGTGTGTGTGTGTGAGTGTGTGTGTGTGTGTGTGTGTCGCACATGGATTATTCCCTGTGCCAGAAAAATATCCCAAAGCAAGAATTTGGGTACCGAAATGTCGTCGCTGCTCTGTCGATACGTGACATGGTGCCAAAGTGGGCGCGCAGCCACTTTTGTTTAGCGAAGACCAGTGCTTCCCTGCTGGAGGTTTGTGCTGCCAGAGCCGGTCAGATATGCTGCAGCAAATCTCAAAACGTACACCAGAAAAACAACATCTTCAAATGCCAAACATAAGTCCAAAATGGAATTCCACCCAAACCAGGATTTACTGATGCTAACATTATTGTTAGAAAGCGTTTTCACTCTCAACTCTAGATCCTGTGATTTTGGGTCAGCTCAGCCTAAGTATTCGGGATGATACAGAGCTATTTAGTACAGAATTTCATGAGCAAAGTAGCAACACGGATTTACTTCTATTTTGTTACAACATCCAGGTAGGTTAACGACACTGGGAGTTTTACCTAACTAATGGAAAAGGTGCAAGCACTTATTAGATTTGCTTTGACAACAGGCGGGCTTACTGTTGGGCACAGTGGTGAGAAGGCCCACAGTAGCAACTTTCTTTCCGTTCATCCACTTGTTTGAGTTTTATGGTCTCTGGGTCAGACTCTGTGCTGATACAGAGACAAATGGAATGACTGCTCCTCAGAAGATTTCAAATGGAGGAGCGTGACACAAAATCACATTACAAAATTCACGATGTCTTACTCACAGCTTGCTACTGGGATCAACATGGCCATAAAACACCAAACCAAACTCTAGCAGTCTCCAGCTGCAACCTTGTGCAGTTCCAGAAACTCACCTCTATATGAACACCTATGATTTATGTCTGATGGACAAGTGTGATAAATTGTGCATTTGTCAAGTCTTGAAATTTTTATCATTCAGACACGATGAAAATCCAGACGTGTTCCTTGTATGAAAACTTATTGCAATGTGCTTTGCAGTCTTATGCAGGCGGGAAGTCTTCAATGCATTCTACTCTAAAAATGGTCAACTGCAATATTCAGTGTGCAGCACATGATGAGTCGATACAAAACCCACAAATAAACACTGTCACAGTTTCTACATCTACATTTCACAGTCAAGTCTCATGCTCCATTTTGCTCCACCTTCACTTTTTCGCTCTTTAGTTTTCTTCTTCTTCTTCGCATTTCTTCTTCCCTCCTTCGCAAGCCCTCTTTCTCTTTCTGTTTGGGTGCCTCCCTTTTCCCCCTCTGCTTCCTTTCCCACCTTCTATTCGTCACACCATCATTACTTATGGTCTGGTTAACAGGCTATTTAAACCTCTGCCGCCTTCATATATGCATATTCAGATGTGGCTGTCAATCACACCGTAGCATTAAGGTTGTCACACCCTCCCCTTCCTCCTTTTTTCTCTCCTTTCTCTCCTCTCTCCTCCCGTCTCCTCATCTGCTCACCTCATTTTCCCCCTTCCCTGCTTTCCTCTTGTCTTCTCCGCCTGCCGCTTCTATTTGCCCCAACTTCCGTCGTCTCCTCCCTCCCTCTCACCAATTCAGTCTCCCGCGTTCACATCTGCAATACATTCAAAATACGAAACGTCTTCAGAGTTTTCATCCGATCAGCCCTAATAGACTGCGGTGAAAAGTGTTTATCCTTTCATAGAGATACCACATACAGGATTTCCTCACAAATAATTTGATGCAATTCAGCAAATGAAACATGCTAATAATAAATATCCCTGTGGCATTACAAATACACACCCCATGACAGCCACAATATTTGATTTGCTATATTATGGAAGTGTGTGCTTGTCAATTGCTTGTATCTTTTTCTGTCTTTCACAGATTTCAGGAAAATCATCAGCAGTAACTTTGTAAAGGAAATGTGGCCCAGAAAATGTAATTTCAGTTCTGCCTCTCATGGTAATAAATAAACCCATGCAGAGAAATCGTTCATACTATGCTAATCAGGCACCATTGATGGGAGTGTCTATACTTTTAATGTATGTGCAGGTTACGACTGTGATGCCATAATGATTCCTCCAGCTTGAAAAAATATCTTATTTAAGTGTAGTCAACAGCTGTCAATCTGAATGCTGACAGTCCTAATGTGCCTGTACATATCCCGCAGTTGTTGGGTCGATTCGGGACAAATTTGTAATTAAATGCAATACACACGCAGCTGTGTGAGCAAATAACATGATCTCTTTCTTCGCTTTTTATCCATCTGCGACTCTCCCCCGATTATCACATGCCACTAATCAGCAGGAGAGTGTGCTGCGATCCAAATGCAATCACAGACACTTTCATATCTCACTGTGCTCGTTTGGGTACGTTCTCATCGTCCTGTTTGCGTCACTGTATCAGGGGTTTTTGTGCCTGTGCCTGTGCCTCTGTGTGTGTGGGTGTGTATGCGTGTGAGTGTGAGTGTGTGTGTGTGTATGTGTCTAAGCCATTAGGAGGGGAGCTGCTGATTAACTGCCAACTATCGCACTGCCAGGCTGCCACTCACAGAGACAACAAACAAAAACCAATACACTGTGGTTTGCAACTACATCCCTCGCCGCTCTCTCTGTCTCTCTCTCTCTCGGTCTCTCCCTCTCTCTCTCTCTCTCTGTCTCTCTCTGTCTCTTTCTCTCTCCCCAGGTCTCTATTCCAAACACACAATTGCACATTTTCTTCTGCCTATTTGATGCTGTCAGTGCATAACAGCCATTGTCACCACAGCCCAAGAAAATACACCTTAATGCATTTGAACAAAGAAGAAAATAATAGCATACTGAAAAAGATTGAAAAAGTCTGTGAGGTATCCTGGATGTGTCTCCAAGGCATGCTTGGGCCTTGTTCGCTGGTGAAACAAACACTTAATCCCTACATTTGCTAAATTAGGCCACAATTATCAATTTTTGCCAGGGTTTCAATCTGCTTTATGGCCCATGTTGCACTGTGTTGATGAAATTGTGCGACACATTTAACTATGTTTTGCTACATACCACTGGCCCCTCCATTCTGCTACATTAGGTCACGACGGAGAGGTTAGAAGAGAGGAGAGCAAGTTTGTGAGTTAGTTTTAGGACTAAGACAGGTGGTAAACAAAACTTGTACACAGGAAAAGACCAAGATATTACATATAAGTGAATATCTAGGCTGGGGTTGGAGCTCTGTACTACAGTGTGTGTGCCTCTCTCTCTCACATACACACACACTTACTCACACATACGCACGCACTCACACGCACATTGTTGCTACCCAGCAACCAAAAGAGTGTGGGAATGACTGATGAGTGCATCAAATGTTTTGACTTTTCGCCCTAACCGCAGGAAGTAAGGTTTAGGTTTCTCTTATTGAATCTCAACAAATTGCTTTCAAACACAAAATGATAAATGATTTGATTGCTCACTGGCAATGAATGTGGAGCATCAGTCGGTCAGCAGACAGGATATTAGAGGCTAAGAAGTGTAAACACAGGTACAGATTGATCAGGACATTCATCAGAAACACAACTGAAGCTAGCTGGAATTATGAATGAAGTAGTGTAATTCTTTCCCTCACTGCACAGTAATGGTTCTGTGTGTTTGCAAAGAGCCACACATGTAGTAGAGTGTAATAATGAGTCCTAGAAAGCTCCTTGAGCAGCTATTAGAGAGAAATTAGTACTAAATCAAGCAGGAAAGAGCACTGTGAATATTCACACTTTGATCAATGCAAGCAGCCAATCTCCTCTTGTCCTCGCAATGTATTTTGTCCACGATTTACTTATTCATCCCCTTCTCCGCTTTTGTCCTCGTGCAGGGTGTGCTATTTGGTACATAGTGGGAAACGTGATGCTCTCCCTTTCCTTTCTCTCTGTCTTGCTGTGTCCTCTCTCTACATTGAGGGATGCCCTATCATGTTAACATGCAATCGGATGCATTACTATCTGTAATATTAGTATGTCAAATTTAATCAGGTCATCACTGTCATGTGGAGAACTGAGTAATTCATGATCTGCAAAATGTGAGAACTACGGCATTTCAGAGCATGCAAATGTTCTGATGATGATGATGTTCTGAGGATTGCAGCTTTGTTTGTCGTAACTTCTGCAATAGAAAGAGATCAGGTTCACCTTTTTTTTCTGTCACAAATTTTATCCATATGCATGTACCAAAAAGAAAGAAAGAGTGAAACGCGATTATTCTGTCTGCTTGTGATGTTGTGTTAGTTTGGATCGATTAGTATGTTTCACTGATCTTCTGTTTTAGTGAAATTGATGAGACAAATGTACCCATCTATTGAAACAGACAAACCCTTTCCTTGTGTTTATTTTCTTGTGTTTCTTTCTTTGACATCATTTTTGGCAGCTCATTCTCTTATTAGGTGTAAGGAATGCATAGAAAACAAAATAACAGTATCATTCATACAATCACATTATACACAAAAATGTTGATGGAGCGACGGCTAACAGAAGGCCATTGTGTGGCATAACTTCAAGCCGATTTCATTTCTAACTCCCACAGCATTCGCAGAGCGTATGAATAAAACAGGAAATGGCTACATGAATAAAACAGGAAATTGCGGAGAGTGAAAAGCGAAAGTATCAATCCAAAAGAGGCAAAACAACAATAAATTAAAACCCCAGAAATTGGGAGTCATGCCACTCTGATGTGATGCTGTGAAGTGCATCAGATACCACAGCAGTACGGTAAACAAAATCACAAGTCTGCTGCTTTTGTGGTGTGGGACAAATGTTTCAGCTTTTAACAGAATTAAATGGTACAGTATCTCAACAGCTGAGATGTGATGCTGAAATGTCCTGTTTCTTCTTTAATCCCCAGCCAAATACTGTATGTTGAGGTTACTTGTTTCACTCTTAAAGGTTGCTAATAGCAATATCAACTTTCAATTCATCTTTCTCAGATTTGTGTGACGAGACCAAAAAGTCTACTTTTGTATGAACAGGATGACGCATATCACAAGATTAAAGTCTCATAGAGTATAAAAACCTGCATAGCACAAACTTGTACAGTACGTACAGTATGTACATGCACATGTACAGACATTATAGACATTGTAGTAATAGATTATGATAAATGTAGTTCCACATACGGTTCATCCTCCACATCACAAAAGAGGCATCTGTTCTTCAGTCTGTGTTACGGAACGAGAACATCTTAACATCTTTGTTCATTTCTCTCCCTTCTGGGATAATCTACTTATAGATGTTCTCATGTGTGCCAGGTACTTATAAATGTAAACATAAACATCCAGCCTGAGCACACAATAAGAGTATCTCAAGGTCACACGCGCACACACACACACACACACACACACACACACAGCCCACAGCAGCACATGGGGGCTGAGTCACTGGTGCATGCTAAATCATACCTGAGGCAGCCAAAGTTCCCCACCAACAACAGTTGGAGGGCTTTATAAACAAAGCTGAGCCCCTCTTTACATTTGCTTCCCCCAGGTGTACCCACATCACCCTCCCCTCCTCTACTTGCTGTCCTCCGTGTTCTCAAAACAGTCATCGCTTCATTCCTCCTCTACATCTATTTTGCTCCTTTTTCCCTCCCTCGCCACAGCCTCCCCACACACACACCGGCATCAGCCTGTCGGGCCTCCCTCGATGCAGTGTGGATACATCTGTCGGACGGGAAAGTAATAAGCGAAAAACTCAATGACAACATGACGCATTGGGTGGAAACACACCTCAGGGTGTCAACTGGATCCAGGTGCAATGCCCGCGTGCCTCTCTCTCCACGTTTTACTCAACACCTTTCATTACAAATACGCAAATGAATACATCAAGGTGATTGTTTTGCTGTCACATCTTGACGCATTGACATCTGTATGTATGTGTTGGTTTGAGGGGCTAGTGGTGAAGGTGATGGGTGAATGAGTAGGTGGCTGCAAGACATTCAAGCCCGGTATTACAGAAGTGAGGAGCTGCAGTTGGGGGTGAGTAATTTCTCCCTTGCTCCACTGTCATCTCCTGTCCTACTTCTGGTTGATGAGATGCAGCTGAAGTTTGTAAAGCAGGGCCAAATGAAGCTGTTCACCCTTGAGTTCTGGAGGGCAGCAATGGTTCTACTGCCACCCGTTCACGTCTGTGGTATTAATCAGAGCACAGTTCCTGTCCGCCGCAACGCTACAACAGGATGTTGAGATCTCTTGGCCCTGTTTCCGCTGCCAATATTCTATTTTCAAAACGCTCCCTCAGAAAAATTGGAGCTCTTGACCCGCTTTAGCAGTCGGAGCTGGATGGTGAATTGCTCGGTTAAAGGTATTGCGGTCTTGATCTGCGTTGTTTGCTTCTATGTATGGGGTGTGTTTCCTGTGCTTCCAAGTTCAGGGGATACATTTCCTGGAGGGGCTGAAAGTAAAGTGGCTCTATTGAAACAGTTGAGAGATGTGCACAAGAGCATCAGTAACCTGTTGCTGTGATTCTCGAGCAACAATGCAAACTCATCACCAATCAACACTAACAGAAAGAATGCAAGCACAAATATGGCACAAAAAACACATAATGAGGCAAAGTTTAGCTCATGATTTATGAAGATGTGGTCATGTTGTTCTTCAGTATTCCTCGTTCACGTAGCAGCTAAATTGTACTCAGTGACACTCTCAGTCAACTTAATTTGACACAGAAACACATCATTTTCTGTTGTGTAACATGAATGGGAGTGTGAAAAATTGTTGATTTTAGTTCATATCTCAGAAATAAGAAATATCACACACAAATCAGATGAGGACAAATTTGGATGAAAATTGTCATTCAAGGCCAACATTGATTGTGATTGGATATAATGAGATACCTCATCAAGTCCGACTTTTGTCATCTCAGAGCGAATCACCGTCCTCCTCTGTCGTTCTGCGTTCTTTTTTGCGCTGTTTGTTGTTGTGTTGTGTTGCTGTGGCGACGTGAGCGTTGCTTTCTGACGTTTGTCACAGGTAGTTGTATTTTGATGGGGGAGTGGGGTGAAAATGCGTCACACCAGTGGCGGCAAAGAAGTAGAAGAATACAGATGGAAAAAAGGCAGTGCAGGGAGAGAGATAAATGAAATACACAAACGTAAAAGCAAGGGAGAAAAATGGATGTGTGTGATTTTCTTTTCCTCACAGTGACAGCACATATTTGATATGGAAATAGCCAATCCTGAATAACGTGACGCAGGGTGTATGTTTGTGTATGCATGTGAGTGCTATGCGCGCGCGCGTGTGTGTGTAGGTGTCGGGTGGAGTGCGACACCTGGTGACGTCAGAGAGGGACCGCAAAGTGGGCCGAGCACGTCCATGATCTGCGAACACAGATATGCATACCGGTATGCATGCTAACAAACAAAAGCACATGCATCTGGAGATGTGTTCCATCTTTGGCTGTTTTGGAACTTTTTTGGTTATTGTACAATATTTGGTGGGAACAGGACCAAATGCTGTGAATGAGTGTGTGTGTGTGCCTAAATGTTGGGTAATCTCATTGGCCCTTGAATTACTTTCTGATGACCTCGTTTTACTTGAATGTTTCCTTCTCATTTTGCATGCGTGTGTGGGACAGGGCCTGCAATTACTTAATAAATGCAGTGTGTGTGGGGGACAAGCCTTGTGCAGCAAGTTTGAATCGATTCATGATCGCTTGATTGCTTCCTTGCCTCGAATTAGCTTAATGTGTGTGTGTATGTTTGTGTTTGTGTGTGTGTGTGTGATGCATGTGTGTGTGCCTATGAGTATGGTTGCACCCCTGTACACATGTGTGTAGCACAAGATTTACTGTGGTTGGACTGGTTTCAACTGCATCACTATATCAACGTCACACACATTGTTCGGCTGATTACATAATCATTGTGCCTCATAATCAATAAACTAGGCATACAGACATTTAAAAATGCTTTTTTTTGCACAAGAGCAAGGCAAATTGGAAAAACGGTAACATGTCCTTGTGGGTCTAACGGAGGATAGCATGCTGCGACGACCAGAGCAAGGTCATGTCATCACTATCATGTGATGGGGTTAAAATGACACATCAACTCTGACACTATTCCACCGCCTAAAACTTGGATTACCTGCTTAAATAACAGAATGAGTGTGAAAAAGAGTCGAATGAACTCTTTTTTCACCAAGGCTGCGTCACTCTATTTGCGAATCAGTGGCCATGGCCGAGGATTATAGTCTAATTCTCAGATCAAACAATCTAAAACACACCAATGTCTAGTGACAAGAGATGGAGTGGATGCTTATCTTAAAAGAAAGAAACCTGTAAGCTGTCTGATTGTCTGTGTGTCTGTCTGTGTGTGTGCGTGTGTGTGTGTTTGTCTGTTTGCCTGTCTGTCTGTGGACTGCCCCCTCCCACCAGATTTGTAAGATCAGTAACATTAACTTGGTCCTTTTTGCCAGAAGTGTACATTAGCATATTAGCATAGCGCCGTATGTCTCTGAGCAAATGGGACGTGCGTGACTAATCAATCCGTGGACCACATTTAATTTGCTCCAGCGTCTCTATCGTGCTCTCGACACCTCTTGAATACACCTGACATACGAAACGACCCACATCCTGCTTGACATTAGTACACTCCGTGTGAGTCGTTAGGCCTTTACCACTTAAATAAGGTTGTACAACTGAATCCAGATTGTCACATTGTGACCCTGTAATTACCTCAGTCTGATTAAGACCCGTAGAATACATCGGGATGCGTAAAAACTTTTTGTGCAGAGCGATTCAGGATTCACCTTGTGTTTCATGGCGCTGTGATGGACTGCCAACCTGTGCAGGGGTCTCCTAGCGACTGCTGGGATGGCTTCCAGCCCCGTGACCCTTCACAGTATGATGGATGGACGGCTCTTCAAAAACCAACACACCAATGTTTAATTAAGTGAACCAGTTTCATCTCACCGACTATCTGACAGATACTCTGCAAAGTTTTACAAGTTGCATCCCATGAATAATGTATCAAGCATGCTGGATGTACAAATTCTGCCCATAAATATGGACATGGAGTCGACAGCCTAGACAGAAAAAAAACTCTTAAACCTTCTGTTGGTTTTCTCCGTTGGCCGATGGGGAAGAGCAATTTAGGGACGCGCTTGAGGGATGAATTGAACCTGGCGACTTTCTCTGCGGAGGAAAGTTGCCAGGAAAGAAGTTTGAACGCCACAATTTGTCCTAATGCGATACAAGTAGGGATGTCCGATATTGGCTTTTTTGCCGATATCCAATATGCCGATATCGTCCAATTCTCAAGTACCGATACTGATACCGACCGATACCTATATATCAGACGCAGCTTGATGAGATCATCATCTGTGCGCCGGTAAATGCTTCAGGAGCGCATAGGCACTATTTCGGTGTAACGCAAGCATTATTTCATCGGTTTTAAAGCAAAAAAAAAAATCCGATACCGATATTACATTTTAATGCTAATATCGGGTCGATAATATCGGTGGGCCGATATTTTCGGACATCTGTAGATACAAGTCACTCAACTCCAGGGGTCACATCAAGTAAATGTGCTTGTGCAACCACGCAAAATGGAATTCATCTCAAACTAAGCCTACTCGTCTTCGTGTTGGTGGTCATGTAATTCATTTCATCTCTCTTTTTATTCTCTCCCAGAGGAACTAGAGGGTGTCTCCCTCCTTTATTGAGGCTGGAGCTGAGCACCTAACATGCCTTCCAATCCACTGTAAAACCCACAGCAAAGAAAATTCTCGAGTCATACCCAGCAGTTATTTCATAACAACAAATATCAACTTGGGTTTCAATGAGCACAACTGAGCAGAATTGGCCCCATCGAGTGAGGCAGAGTTGTCAGACACCTCTAAGACACCATGTATTTGGCAGCAGATGTTCCCCTCTTAAATTGCTCAGCCCAGAGTTGGTGACTGCCAGACTATTAACGCAGACGAATGTTAAGTGTAAGTGCAAAGAACATTTCCAGAGCCTTAGCCCACATTAAGGGCTGTAGGTGTCAGCTTGACCGACACACACCCTACCAACCTGCTGTCTTTTGTCCTTTGTTTCTCTTGCTCGCACGCATGCACGCGCGCACACACACACACACACACACACACGCACACACACTGGTGCACCTAAATGCTGAGGAATGAATAGAATCCGTGTGCTGTCATGAATGGAAATCGATGTAGCAACTTAAGTGTAATTGAATGATGGTGGGTATGTGGTCGTTGACTGCGTGCATACTCGTGTGTGTGTGTGTGTGTGTGGGGAGGGAGGATGGTGAATAGATGGGGGTAATTGAATGTTTAAGTATGTGGGTGCCCGTGTGTGTGTGCGAGTCGTCATAGTAAAGAGATAGAGGTAATCTTTGTAAGTGCCTCTATACTCCTAAACCTTTTAAAGGCTTGTCTGTTGTTGAGAAGGGTGTGTGTGTGCGTGTGTGTGTGGGTGTGTGTGAGGGGGGTGGGGGTATTGTATGTGTGAGAAAGAGGGAGTGCGGGTATGTGTCAATCCTCAACGCCACTGAAATGCTGTTAAAAATAGGTTTGACATCATCAACCAAATCACCAACACATCACACACACGCACACACACATGCACACACACGCACGCACGCACACATCCCATTAGCAGCATCAACCCTGCTTAATTGATTTATTGATTATTCATGGTCGTTAACATGAAGATGTTAACGATGTTTACTTCGATTTGATAAAATTGGTGATTGCTGTGTTCCATCTCGTGGCTCGGAATTCGTTTTCTGAATTTTCTCTAGCAGATCTTGGATGTGATGAGAATTTCCGTCTGTGTTCAAAAACAAGTGAGTAAAATCTGCCACAGAAACCCATCTTAAGCTGAATAGAGTATATTGAAGAAAAGAGTTTTCTGGGTTCACACAGACTGATAACATAAATAGATCAATGCTTGATGTGGCTGTAATCTGTAATGTTTTGTACTCATAATTACTTGCCACCAGTGCATGTCCACCATTTTCAGACTTCTTAGGGCTTTAACAACACACAAATCAAACAAACTCTCACTTGCTTTATCAGTGGAAACCAAATTGCTTATCAAAGCATTTTCCCCCTTGTCTCTCTCCTCTATGTTTGGCTGCCTTTGCCACCCTCTTCATAGAGCACACCGTGTGTGCGTGTGTGTCTGTGTGTGCGTGTATTATACAGGTCACAGAGTGTCAACAACGGAGGGAGATGAGTTCCACATGAACGGTCCACCACCTTTCCCTTTGTGCCTCTGTCTTCTCTCCCTCCCTCCCTCGCTCTCACCTCTCCACCCCTCCGCAGCCCTCTCTCCTCCTCGCTCCCGGTTCACGATGCGTTTACTCCACCCCTCTCCGCCTCCTTCTCCTTAACGTCTGCTTTTGCGATCGCTCGGCCCTCGTCTTTTGCCTCCTTCCCTCTTGACGTGCGCACCTGATATATTTCGCACATCTCCCCGCGCCAAGTTAAGCGCTCATGCTTGTCGGCCTCGCTCCGACGCCTCTTTATCCCGTAATCTCTAGTTTAAATACGAGGCATGGGCAAGGCATGGCGCACATGCTCACAGTTAGGCAAGGAACCGTGGCATCGACACACACAAACCCAACAAAAGCGATAAAAGGGATGAAAGGAGTGCGTATTACCACGCCACAAAAGTTTTCAACACAATGCCTCACACTTCTGCAATTGTCCACTTGAGGGTAGTAGAGGGCTTCAGCTCGTGGACAGAGTGCACAGCAGGCATCTGCGTTAACACACCAGAGTACATACGTGCGAGAACACACCCCAGCAGGGGTGCACCGGGGAGGTGGCGGCAAAAGAGCAGCGTTCACTCTCAGCGTGACAAACCAAAAAAAAAAAGTCTTTTTTGTACGGTTAGGTACGCGGGAGGCCTCTGCTTTGGCTGGGTGTGAAATTTAATCACAGAATCAAAAATGCAATGTGAAAGCGATACTATAGGGGCATTTCCATTCTTCTCGGATTCTTCTCCGAGTTTCGAGGGCCAGTAGGGCTCCTCCATAGCCAAAACGGGTCAATTTAAGACAGCGGGAGGGTGAGCGAGAGAAAGAGATTGGAAGTGAGAGGGGTTGGGGGAAGGAAGAGAGAGAAAAAGAGAGAGGGAGGGAGGGAGAGCGTGCGTGAATGAAGAGTCAGTTGCGCACACACACGTGTGCTGGTGTAATACTGAACAGCGAGATGATCGTGAGACAGATATTTAAGAATCAACACGCTTCCTGCCTCGCGGCAACTGAAAATTTTGCGGTTAGCACTGCTAAAACACGAGGTTGCGACCTGGAGCCTCTCCTGCCTTCCTGCTCTGTCAACCATCTCCTGGGAGAGAAAAAAATAGAGGCACTGAGAAGATATTTCTCTTCCTTTTTTTCACCCTGTCTTCAACACGCACAAACTTCCGTCTCCTGGAGACCTTTTGATCCTCGGTCAGGTTGCGGGCTGGGGTTTGCAGAGACGACTGCGCCATCGCTGGTGTTGTTTTGAAGGTCTGATGTTTACCGCTGAAGTGGAGGCGCTTGCCTTTTGGCTTTTTTTGGGGGGCTCCGCCGGCACATCTGCTCTTTCAGAGTCGCTTTCCTCGTGCGGGCTTGTCAGTCAAAAGTGCTGTGAAAGCCTAGCGATGAAAGTGTGCGACCACGGTTTCATGGCAAAACAAACAAGCAAAGGCAAGCATTTAAATCTCCATCGAAGCGGAGGGACACTCTTGATCTGAGAGCAAACACAGCGGGAACCGGAGTGCTTGATTTACTTTTATCTCAGAAGTAATGCCGTCGCGTTGGCGGAGGTAAATCCAGCGTCCCTGAACTAGGCTGAGATATTTGATGCTGATGTGACACTGTTAACACCGTCAAACAGAGACTGGATGTGCGGAGCAGGAGCTCCCATCCCCTCCCCTCCCCACTCCTCCTCTGCCTCTGAAATTCTGAGCTGCCATCAGGCAGAGGAAGATCGTTTGGTGTCTGAGTGTGTCTGGGTTGGCAAAAGGTTGAGCGCTTGTCAAATGAATTCAACAAGTTCCCTTTTTGGAGGCACTTTTGAGGCGCCTTTCTCAAGGCGTCGGCTGTTGTGTTTGAGTCCGTCATTGTGATTCATCTCCAGCTGTGATCTTTTAGTATCAGAATCGGCAAACATCTCACAGCCCCTCCTCCCTCTTTGATAATCACCTTGCTCCAACAGCAGAACAAACATGACGATTCTGCACATAGTGTCTATGTAAATTCTCACCGGGGCCAACGAGGGATCAGGGAGGCAGCAAAAAAAAAAATAAGAAATGCAATCAGGCTGCAGTAATGCTCAGCTTTCACAGCCTGTAATTCTGCTGAGATGCGTTTTTTAGCAAAAGCTCATCTGCATGGGAAGCGTTTTCAGGTAGGATGTGGCCTCTGCGCCCAGGTGGCGTGTGTTTGGAATCTAGAAGGGGGCCGACGCTGGAACAGCGTGAGGGGCGTCTGGCTCGTATGCAGAGTTAGTCTCACATGAAAGGCTTGAGGTCGTGTTCAGGGAAGCTAAAAAGGCTCCTGGGGAAAGCCTGTGCAAGAATCCCACGTTGATCGTCTAAAGGAAAAAAAAACAGTAAAGTGACAATTTATGGTCAATTGTCAGCATTTATGGATGATTATCGGGATAAGACAGATCCCAGCTGTGTTTGATCCAAGCAGAATCGAAGCAGCCAACGCCGCCAGCCAAATTCTCTGCTACCATTTAATGAGCAATTTTGCTTTCCACCTCCTTTTCTGTCTGCTTCAGTGCTGTATTGATACAAACAAATACAGGCACACACAAACCCACAAACCCACACACCCACCCACACAGACACACACACCTTTCTGATCTTAATTTGATTGTCTGACTTGTCCGCATTTGTGACACTTTTAACAATGACCTGTAAACCCGTGACTCGTTACTTTCTCTGTCTCAACATCTGCGCAGACGTGTCTCGTGGGTCTGGAATGTGTGTGTGTGTGTGTGTGTGTGTGTAGGCATTCATGGGTGCCTGTGTGTGCATGTCTCTACCCAATGTGTGTGTGTGTGTGTGCATGTGTTCGGGGTGCAATGTGCTGGAGTGCTAATGGACATAGGTGTGATTAACACCACAACACATGGTGTGACAAGTGTGAGACACAGTGCAAACTGCTCTTCTCTCTCTCCTTCTTCCTTTCTCTCCCTCTCTCTCTCTTTCTCTCTCTCTCTCTCCTCCAGTGAGAGTAGTGGTGCATTGGATACAAAGAATGACGATGGAATGTGATGTGGAGGAAACAGGAGCATCCTGTGGAATTGCGCCCCCAAGTCTCAGAATTATCGGGCTGCCCACCTAATGCGGTGAGACAAAAGCTTTTTTTTTTTCCGGTTTGGGCCTTTGAAGCCGACAACGTCCTGCAAATTCACTCCTGCTTTTCCTTTGAAAATGATTTGCTGTCATTGTAATTCATATTACCTCGATATGGAGCTCTCTTTGAACGGCTGCAGGGGTTCGCGGCTCTCAGATGTTATTTTTGTGCCTCACGCTGAGCAAGTGGGATGTATGATGAATAGGTCCTGCATTTGGAAATACATCTCTAGAAACGTTATTGGCAGCTGTCACCTGCGCCGAAGCGTCGGTCCGCGTGTGGCCGCATCTTCTCGGGCCGCGTCGCCCGCGTCATACTTGACATTGATCAGCGCCGGCCCAGAATATAAATGCACCGTGGCAAGACCCCTGTCACGCCATTTCTGCAGACAAGCACCATTTGCACCACGTGTTTTGACTGCTTTATTGCTACATTGCTGCAAAATTTGACAACTTTGCGTTTTCCCCACCACTTTTCCGACTACAGCTTGTGTGATCTAACTGCAATGTCGATGACATTTTCATCAAAAATCCAAATTGAAATGTAAATCTTTTTCACGTCACGCCAATAAATGATTGTGCTGTCTATCATTTACAGTAAGAGTGGGCGGGTGTGTTACGCTGATGATTATACTTCGACAGAATACATTTTGAAAGTTGCCTCCACAGTCGTGCCTCTCATCAATCTGAAACGCTCGAGGCAACAGGTCATTAAGCACCGCGGAGGTTCTCGCATTAAAGTAGAACGCCATGCAGAGAGGACATAAAACAGTCGGGTAAACACAACTTAGATTTTCTTTCGCAGCATAACTGTCAGTTGCTCTTCATCATCGTAACTGCTTTTACTAATTCCAAGAACACACCCGTCCACTTCCTGTCCCCCAAGGAAAGTGCAACTCAAGAGTGATTTGCTAATTCTGATGTGATATCGTTAGCGACCGGGGGTCGCGCTGTGAGCGATCTCGCGTCTCTCGGGCCACTAGAGGCACGAGTTCACAAAATCACCCCTTGACTTTAGACATTAAGTCGCCTCAGATTGCTCAGCTCCACTGAGGAAAGCCAATGAGTTGTTTGTCTCATTTATTGGTCTCGGAAATTTGCACTGATTCATTTTATGAGCCGCTGCACAAATCGAAACAGCCAAATGACTTAAAATCTCATCTCGCCCTGCAGAACTTACTTAAGACATACAAAAACAAAACAATGCCCACATAGAATTTGTCGTTAGCAGACAATCTAGCATTTGTCACTTTCCAACTGACAAAACATATTCTTCAAATTTTGTTGCGAGACGATGTTGAAATTATTTATCTGGAAAAAGATCATCTCAAAGATTCAATTTGTGCTTGTCGGCCAATCAAATGTCTAATGTCGTGCATCCTGTCCACCAATCAGTCGCTTAGCTGCACACAGATTCACAGATACACACAAAAGCCCATATGTTCAAACACAACCGCGGCAGCTGATAGGAGAATAACCACGTACAAAATTGTTGACTAATTCCATTTTCTTCTGCACGATCTGGTCAGACCATGCATGGCTTATAGCCATCAGCTTTATTGCACATTAACACTTTTTTTTTTTTGGTCGTTGGTTGGAGTGATTCCTCACAAAGTTCAGTAATGTTGCAGCACCACAGAATTATTGATATCGTTTAAGAGTGTGTCCATATTTCACACTCTGGTGAATAAGCTGACATCTCAGTAATGAGATAAGAAACAAATTTTCTTGATTCATTTTGGCCTTGTCTGACGCATTCAGCTTCAAGATGAGCTGGGAGGTAAACTTCTGACAAAGCCATAGTCAAACTTATGCTTGATTAATGTCGGTATGAGCGGTTCATTTCTTGCAGGGTGTTTGGAGGAGGTAGGCAGAGCTGCCTGTACAATTAGTGATAACAGAAAGATGTTGCATACTTCAATTATCACAATGCTGAACATTTGAAGCTTATGCATTTACAAATTAGCAAAGTCCCAAAAAGAAAAAACAATCTATGCATATACGTATATGCATGTATATGTATGTATGTATGTATGTATGTATGTATGTATGTATGTATGTATGTATGTACTGTATGTATGTTATATGTACTATAGCATTTGTCTACAAAAAACAAAACACAGAGTTGCAGACAGAGAGGGATTACTGTGTTTGTGTGTTTATGTGGTGTGTACGTGGGTGTGCACTGGCCGTACACACACACATGTGCACGCACGCACGCATGCACACGCGCACAGAAAGCTCAAAACATTGAGAACAACAGAGATTAGATAAGAAATAGCAAGATTAGCGGAGAGAGAGAAAAAGAGAATGAGAGAGATAGAGCGAGCCGAGGCACTAAACTTTATATTCTTTGTCCCTGTCTTGTCAATCCTCCTGCTGCTCTCCTTGTCCATCTATCCATCATTGCCTATCCCTGGTTGTTTTTGTCCAGAATTTAGTTCATTCCGGTCCCTTCTCTTCTCTCCTCCCTTGCGATTAACAGTGGGTCTTAACTTCATTTCACTCGTAGCTCCGATTTTCCTCAAGTAGCGATGCGCAGGACTGTTAAAGTTTGTTAGCATTTTCAGAAAACACATCTGTTTCCGACACCAGTAGTTAAAAGATTCACGGGCTGGATAATCACATGGGTCAGAGCAAGAGCAGGAGAAGCCACGAGTGTGTCTGTCCATTTATTATTCACTGGCTATTTATGAAGGTACAATAGGTGCAGAACCCTGGAGACCTTGTGCCCAACATGTGCATCACAGCCCACATATGTAGAAATCAGGTGAAAAAAACAGAAATTTGGACAGATTTTGAAATACTTCAGCAATCTAAACCAGCCATGAGAAGGTCACTTCCTGGTGTGGTTGAGCTTTTGAACCGGTCCCAGGGACAACAACTGGTAAAAGGGAGCGAGTTAGCTGATATAATGGAGAGAGGTAAGAGAACCTTATAGAAGGGACCCTATAGAACAGTGGTTCTCTAACTTTTTTCAGTGATGTACTCCCTTAAAAATATATTTTTAGTCAAGTACCCCCTGACACGGGCAAAACATTTTTGGAAGAAAAAGAGGTACAGTGCTGTAAAATCACTGTCTGATTTATTAAAGCCAAAGAACTTATATCAGTGAACCTGACAAATACATCCATATTGCAAACATTGCATGTAGAAACAAAAAAGGAAAACAGAAGATGGTGACCACCAGGAAGGCATAAAACCAGTCAAAACTGAAATATGCAGCTTCACGTACCCCCTGCAGTACCTCCACGTACCCCCAGGGGTACACGTACCCCCATTTGAGAACCACTGCTATAGAAGGTAGCAAGGCCAGGAGCACTGTGATGCAAACTGAGGAGGAACAAAGAGGAATGTGGTGGGGATCATCTTGAGGGAACGTTTTGTAAATAGAGTCATTGAGTCACCGACTTGAGGCTAGAAATAGAAGGGGTGATGTTGACTGCTGTCAGTGTGTGCGCCCCAGAGGTTGGCAGGTCTGAAGAGAGAGAGGATTTCCGGAGTGAGATGGACCTTGTGCTCTCCAGGTAACTACTCTTGCTCCTGAGCTTCTCAACCCTTAACAAGGGTCTTATTTTCCTGAGATACCAGCCCTCAATTATAACATTGTCTCTCACACATAAGTATCACATTATCTATCTCACATATCTACGTATCTAAAACACCTCCCTAAAATGTTGGATTTTTGATATCTGATAAAGTGTCACTTTCGAATATCCAGTAGGACCTTCGGAGCAGATGGGAGCTCTCTGTTAGCTGTTTGAAAAGCACCCTGACCCATTGTGAACGGCACTTGGCAACACAATATATCTGATGTCAAAAATATCTGGTGGCCTCGGATGCTGCTGCTGATACTTCTGATATCAAAGCATCCAGCGGCGGCTATCAGGTATCAGACCTGCTGTTTCACACAAGAGGTATAATATTCTTAATATCGCCAGGAAATTGCCAATTAGCAATAAATGTCAACGTTCCCCTGTAAAGCGCCATGAGACTTGTGCTCAAATTGTAAGAGATGAGGTGAAAGACTACAATTGATTTTTCTGCCTGCATGTGAATGACTATATTAATGGAAGTGAGCATTAATGAAGCAGATAACTTCTTCCTATCTTCAGCCCTCCCCATGCTTAGTTACACCATTAGATTGAAGGTGTGGGTTCACCGTAATCTGTGTACAAACAGAGTATTTTCCTGCCGTTTTCTCTGCCAGCGCTGTATCACTCGCCACCGAGATTTGTGCGGAAAGATGTAAAATATATAGAAAGTGATGCGTGTGTGACATGCTCTAACTCGATAAGAGGCAGCGACTCTGGAAGCTGCGGGTGTCAAGTTGTGTTTTGGTGGATCTCTGAGCTGTAATTGGTAGCTGTTGTCATCGGCGTAAATGGAAGAGTAAATCTTGTGTATAGTGTTCCAGACCCATAGTTATCCTTCCTTCCAAATTTATGACGCGCTCCTTTTGGTTATGATCCATCCATCCATCCATCCATCCATCCATTCATCCATCTGTAACCTTCAGCGCAGCACATTGCTAACCGTGGTATGTGATAATGAAGTTTTACTTGAGAGGATGAATACTTCCTGATACTTAACGATACGTAATTTCCTTAATAACACAGGGACATTACGGTAAATTTGTTCTCTGGTTCTGAACTTCTCTAACGTCAATAAGACCAGCGGTGAAAACTGATGAAACGATTGCTTCATTACGCGCCACAGGAATCAAACCGATGGTAGCCAATGAAGCGAGCAATCAAACTCCTGTGATTCTTGGAAACCTGAGAGTCTTGACTGTAATTGGTACCTGGAGGTGTAAATGTTAGCGTTTTACCAAACTTAATGAGGAGAAGGCGAGGAGACGTTTCGTCTTTAAAGTACCTCCTGCTGAACAAGTGCTGCCCTAATTGAACCTGTGACCTTTTGAGCGTTTACTTGAGGTGGTTTCTCACAACAGGCTGGCTGATGGTGGGGGCGGAAATGTGAGAATTTGTAGAATTCCCAAATGAACTTTTACAGCTCAGTGTGCCATAAATGGACTATATTTACTTTACTAAAATAAGAAATGAAACACAATTTTAAGATATCTTAACTGGGAACACGACACACACAACTCTCATATACAGTTTACAGTTAACAACACCATACTGCAGTACACTTACGTATATCAAAGACTCAGGTATCGATATTAGAGCACAACATCACAGAACACCAGGTAGTCACATGATAGTACTACACCCCAGTAGCATTCAATAGGCAGGCAAGAAGAACCAAAGTGCCCTGGCTTTAAAAAAAGACCAACAAACGGAGAACTTAGTGACTGATGTATCCTCAGAGAGGTGCTTTACGCGACATTTACTACACCAGTTAGGAGTGGTTCAGTAAATCCCATGGTGGGGACACACTGAACTGACTAGCGAAGAAGTCTGACACAGCCCCCGTTCATTCACAAAGGTACAAAAATATGCATTATGAGTTTTTCTGTATGTACACTGGCACCCGGAGCTCACAGAGGGACAGCCCATGCAAACTAGCAAACGTAATTTCATAGAAATGATCAAAGTCGTCGGTGAGGAGAATAGATGCGGTGTGAAGTGATGCCTACTGATATCCAGTGACAAAGCATCCAACTCCTCCTTGTGCTTCCATGCCGGCATACAGCCTCATATCCAAGGCTTGGCCACTTCATGGCATGATGAGGAGAAAAATCAACAGAAATATTACACAACCAAATTGGTGCGTGTAATGAATAGTCAGATTTTCACTGGGTGGTTTTTAACACAGCGAAAAGCCACGAGTTCCTAATAGGAGCTTTCTTCCTATTCAGAAAGAAATTTATGCTGAGAAGCTTTCACAGCTTCATTTAAGCTTTTATTGACCTTGTAACACTAGATTTTACTTGATCTAATTTAAAAGCAAAGCAAATTCTCAGTCCATTATAGCCACAGAAATAACATAAACCCTGGAATTTTAAAATTGCTTGTATGCATCGTGAAGTGTGACTAAACTAAGTTTTTCAAAAACTTCACTAAGGAATATTATACTCTTGTCAAAGTACTGTTATGAACACAACATATACAAACATCATGAAACCACACAAAGACTTCAGATTCAGTTATGCAGGCGTGCCAACTACTTATTGCATGTACAGCACACAAATAGATAGAAAATAATATTTTAAAAATATGTAAAAACAGTTCCAAATGACTTCAAAATACTTCAAGAAGTGCAAGTGCCATCAACACCAACTTGCATTTTGATTGAATTCCACTACATTTTCCAAACTGAACTTTAGACATTAAGTCTTAGAGTGATGTTCATATCCTGAATGTATTTTTGAGCTTAAAATGCTGAAATTGTGTCTGCTGCAAGTTTATTAGTTTATTGAAAATTTAAATCTGAAGTAGAGACCATTTCCTTACCCACTGTCAATTTTAAGGATACAAAAAAATGATTTTTTTTGGTGGTAAAACAGAGTACTGGAGAATTGGGACGTCTCCCAACCATTGTTCTGTGTACTGCCTGGCAGGATTGTATAAAATTACAATGGAACAGAATGATCAAAAGTCAAATGCAGCCACTATTGATGTAAGCCCGGGAGAAAAACAACATACATTTTCATAATATTGTCCAGCCTTTCATTCCATGTCCTTGCCTTGTGATCACGGCTGACAGGACAGGCTGACTGTACTGTAGTATTTGCTTCCCTTTTCCCTTTTCACAACTGTGAAATGATTATTTCACAGTTGTCACATATGAGGGAGAGGACAGGGTTTTGAAATTAAAGTTTGCAAATGTAAATTTGCTGGCAGACAATTGTTACTGGACAGATTTGCCCAGATTCATTGCTGTGTGTCTTGCTGAGTCTCAACCACTGGGTGGCAAACTGAACCAGTTTTAATCACTAGTTAGGACTCACTCGTTAGCACTGCTTTTGTTTGTAAACCACTGAGTGACTGTTTTAGTAGAAAGGTCACTCTTTCCAGTGCAACCTCTGCAATGGACGTGTGTGCCCTGAAATAAACCTCTCAAGCTGTGCACAAGCTTTGACAAAGCTGTGTTTGGGTTTAGGTCAGAGGCTGTCCTGTGGCTAGGGCTGTGTTTGACTCAGGCAATCCAATAAATTATAACATTCTAATGCAAAAAGTTGGCTGGCTGACAGAGCCGGGATAACAAAGAGCCCGCTCTTTTTAATGAAGTTCAGCACCACGGACAGACAATGTAACCGCTCAGATGAAACCACAGCTTTCAGGACCTCGGTCAGCTCTGTATGGGCAAGTTTGAGTTTACCATCAGACCTCGTCTTTCTCTCTTTCTTTGTTTCTTTGCCTCTGTCTGTCTGTCTGTCTGTCTGTCTGTCCACACTGTTACTAATTCAGGCTTTGTAAATCACTCTCCTCACATGCCCTTGAGCTCTGTAGTATATCTGCTTGTCTACCTCTGTCTGTCACTCAATATATCGGTGCCATCTGGTGGACGCTATGCTCCAAAGCGCATCACAGTCATGTAGTGCAAGTGCATTTGGTTTTAGCATGGGTGGGCCCAGCATGACAGAATTTTGCCATAATTTCCTTGTTGGGTTACAATCAGTAAGAATTCTGCATACATAAGCTTTAGAAATAAAACTCAAAGTGGCAAGATATTGCGACTGATCAGTGGCCCACAAACAGTATATGTGCTCATTGTCATTACAACAGCACCTGAATTTCAATACACAATGTGAATTGTTGAAATGACAACAAAGATTCCCTATTATCAGGATGTCTCAATCAGATAAGATAAAATAGATAGATAGATAGATAGATAGATAGATAGATAGATAGATAGATAGATAGATAGATAGATAGATAGATAGATAGATAGATAGATAGATAGAGTAGATAGCTGCAACAGCAAGTATGCTGATTAATCCAGTCCAATTTGTTTAGTTATGGACAAAATCTGCTGCATGTAGAAATAATGTGACACACTGTAAACTACTTGAACATTAAGTAAATGTTCAAATGGCTGTTCCAGCTACAATTAATTGTTAAATGATTGAGAGTTTTCATTAGATAATGTAGCTGCTGGGTGTGCAGAAAATATTATTATTTTTTTTTTATCCCAGAATGACAGAGCAAGGACACACTGCTGTGTCGAATACTGGAACAGGAGCTGTGCGGACACAAAATCTGTTGAATCATCTCACACATCTGACCAAGTTTTAATGAATTAACTTTTGTTTAATTGGGTCCCGTTCTGACAACTTCAGATCTCATCCAAGCTGATGCAGTTTTAGCTCCGGCACATGTTTGGCCTCCCCTGCCTCTGAAAAGCTCCTTAATCTACCTTCGCGATGAGATTCCGCTTTAGCCACACGTGTTAATTAACAGTATTTCAGGTTCTTAATCTGCAGGAGGCATGTGTGAGATACAGACTGGTTCCGCCTGCCCCTCCGCTTTGTCTTCCTTCCTGCTTTGCCGGCGTTTCCATGAGTCATCATCATGTGACAGATCCTAATCAGCTTGCCGCACCTGCTGTTGCGCTCCGCAATGCTACGCTGACAAACAGCAAAGATAATCAAGGTTGAAAGATAGACGTTGCCTCGCCTCTCCGAAAATAACAGCAGGGAACACAGGGGCCCTGTCCCATGGTGCATTTGGGGTGATGGCACGGATGCCTAATTAATCAGCATCTTATTTGAATGTAATATAAGCACTGAGGCTTTGGTAATCAATGATTTACTTTTGTTGTACCCTCATCAGACCCCTATTTGTAGATTGTATTGGGACAAAGAAGTATGGAGAATATCTGAAAACTTTGAAGAAGTACAGAGACATTTTTGAGGAGTTGTTCAAAGAAGACAGAGAAGACAGAAACAAAAGACAAAAGTTTCTGACTTTAGACTTTCCGCCAAGTCATAGTATAACATAAACTAAGTTGTTTGAATATAAAAAATGCAGGCTGCATTTGGTGAATTGTTTCAAAAAAAGTTAGCAAAAAAGAGAAAAGGGAAAAAAAGTTTGTGGCTACAGAAATCCACAAATCCTACATTTGTAAAAAATGGTGTGCGTTAAATACTGGCAAATACCGGTACTTCAAAAATGACTGTTGAAAAATGACACATGCTACATAAAGAGTATTCAAGATATTTTCACAAGTTAAGTTTTTGTTAACATTTTTGTGTAACCTTGGGCTTTCCATGGGGTTACACAAAAATAAGGGGAAAGAACATTGAAGCAAAAGTGACAGTCACAAAAAAGCAAAAGCAGTGATGCGTATGTGGAGTCCTGAGGTAAGTTAGGAACACTTTTCCTTTCTTACATTTGTAGTGATGACATGCTGGTCTTATCTCAGACGGCAAGACCATTTAGATTCAATGTACAGTACAAAGAAAAAGCAGAGTGCAGTAATTAGAAATCTTAATTGGGAAGATGGCATCTCTTAATTGAATTAGCAGCCACAGAAAAAGGAAACTGCTAATTCAGGACAATGACACAGAACGACATTGAGGGTCTAAAAAGAGGAAGAAAGCGAGGGGAGGAGGAGAGAGGGGAGCGGGAGGGAGCTGACAGGCAGCAGTAAACGACAGATAAATGCTAACGCATGGGAAAG
>OMPJ01046038.1:7120-29148 GCA_900312935.1 Carapus acus | reverse complement strand
TCTCTCTCTCTATATATATACTGTATATATCTATCGATCTATATCCATATCTACATGTATATACAGTATATACACATACAGTACATAAAGTATACACACACACACATATACACACATGTATACACGTATGTGTGTGTGTGAGTGTGTGTATATATACACACACACATATATACACATGTATATATATATATATATACATGTACACACACACACACACACACACACACATATATATATATATATATATATATATACATATACATGTGTATATATGTGTGTGTGTGTATATACACATACATTCAATCGACTCGCAGGCTTTCCACCATAGATCGGCATAGATTGGCTCAATTGGCTTACTGACCTATTCAGTTCACGAGAAGAGTTTAAAATTTGTTTTAAACCCTGTTTGTGTAAATGTTAAACCGAGCTGGTATTTCAAATGCAGCAAATTGGTTGGACAAAATTCCAAGTTGAGATTTTTGACTGATTTATGGAATTTTGTTGAGTAAATCGTTAAGTCATATGAAATATCATATTTAAATACATACATACATACATACATACATACATACATACATACATACATACATACATATTGAAATACTGTAAATATTGACTTGATCTGGCGTCACAAGATTGAAAATAATTCCAGGCTCGGAAAAACTTCTCGGAACGATCCATGAGGTCAGTGGAACATGGTGAGGCAGGGCAAAAATTCAAAATCCAACAGCAACCCAACAAATCCGTTACGTGTCCATGCACTCTGTTTCCTTACAATTAAACACTCTCTGCTGCATCTAACCGACCCGCTTCCTCTATTGGTCATGTGACCTCTTTGTAAGGCGGCACACGCACCAATACGGGGTTCCAGTGTGCTGAGCTCTGCACAGTGTCGACACCTAGCGTAGGTCGTCCCATCACTTTTGGTGAGTGTAACACCCATTCAGCGCCTGGAGGGTACATTCCGAAAAAATCTGTAAGAAATTTCAATTTCAAAAATTCATGGTGTTAACCCATAAACTGAGACATGCTAACTTATTCTTTGGACGAACAGCCACAAAAATGATACGCCTGCCCACCTGGCTACCACCATTTACTGTCGCAGCCTTCTTTTACAAAAATGGAAACCTTGTTTGATGTTGTGCCATCTTTCTGCAACTTGTTGCTTTTCAGCATTCCCCAGAATGAAAGGTATGAGTAGTCTCCATAGTGACTGTGGACTCTTTGGTGTGGGTGTCTTGTGACCTGTTTTGTAGTGCTTATAGAAGGTACAAAAATATATTTACCTCCCAAAGATGAGGTGTGACGTGTGTAATTGTCATGAAATGGTGGGCAGGAACCGAATACAGAGCAGGGGTGTGTTTATTTTAGGAATCCACTGGGCAAAACCACAATACGGAAATCATCCAGGGCAAAAAAAAAAACAGGCAGACATGCCAAATAACTGGTACCACATAACTGCAAAAAGACACTGCAACAATCCAGCAACTGGAGGAACCAACAGACAGCAACTTACATCCCAACCAACTGGGCCCAACAGCAGCTCAGACTGATAGGAGGTTGCTTAAAAACAAGGAGCCAAAATCCCCAAAATGGCGTGGGCGGGAGCAAATGTCGTGATATTTTGTGCGCGGGTCTTGCTAAGAATATGCGGAGGGATGTCTTTTTAATGTCAGTGGACCCTTGAAGAAATAATTCCGTCACGCAAGTTTAATCATTGATGCCAACACAAATACCAACAATGCATAACAACCATATCTGCAACTCTACAGATTGCACCGGATTTGAGGCACATCATCTTCATCAGCAATGGGAGGTACTGTAAGCCTCCTCCTTCCCCTCTGCAGCTTTGTAATATGAGTGACCACCACAAGTCACAGACTGATGGGAGGATTTCGGACAAAACATGCGAGTCACCTTTCTGTAACTATGATTCATTCCGGTCAGTGTTAAGCATTTACATTTGAAATTTACATTTTCAGCTCAAACATTCCCACCCCATCTGCGCTGCTATTTTTATCATATCGTTATTTATATGGATATTCATAATTTACAACAATATTCATAATGTATATATTTTGTGTTTAAATTTTATGTATATGGAAACTCTTTCTTTTTCTTTCGCAATTTGAAATATTTACACCGGAATGCAGGCACCTTAGTTTCATTACACAATTCAATTGCTGTAATGACAATAAATGATTCCTGATTCCTGATTCTCTTTTCAGGAATCCTCGGCACTCCATGGAGACAAACAGATGGGTGAGCGGTCCCCATCATGACCGTGACTTTTTGTTTGTGTTTCTACACACAGAAAACTGCTGATGGGTTTCAAAAATTAAAAATCAGTTCACATCACACAGCTCGATGCAGGTGTAACATAACGAAAGGTTGCTCGATGATCTCGGTTCCTCTTGGCCAAATATTTTCCGTCCTCCTCTCCGATTGGCCACGCACGAGTTTGATTTGGGTTTGAACCTTAATTCTGTGTGAAACTTAAATCAAAAACATGTACTTCTTCTTCCCATCAGCAGCACGCGCTATCTGGAGACGCTAAAAATATACAAGACTCAGGCAGAGGGATGCCAACGCCTCAGAATATTGCTGTGCGGCCCAGCTAATGCTGGAAAATCAAGCTTCATTAACTCGGTGGACAGTGCTTTACAGGGCAAAGTAATGGGCCGGGCTCAAGAGGATGCAATCGCCGGACCAAGCTTCACCCAAAAAGTACCAATAATATAGTTTCACTACATATGTAAGAACGCATGGGTCCGATGGAGGGAGTAACAACAATACCTGTGACTTTTTGTTTATGTTTCACAGTACGGGACGTTTAAATTCAAGAGAGAGGATGGAGAATCACTCTACAACTTTTTAATCAGTGACACCATGGGTTTTGTCGGGGGTGAAGTTGAGGGGTACAACGGAGGAATAAGAGTGGAGGACGTTGTACTGGCCATGAAGGGGCACATGAAAGACGGCTACCAGGTACGACCAGCAACTCCCACATATCACTTCTACGTGAACATAAATGTCATCTTGTTTTGTTATATAGTTCAAAATTCGGGAACCAATGTCAGCGGCAAGTGATGAATATAATGGAGCTCCGACGCTCAACGACAAAGTGCACGTCTTGGTGTTCATCATTGCTGCTGACCATCTGACCAGCATCTGTGGTAGCGTGTTAGAGGACTTGAGAACAGTCAGACGTGCTGCCCGGGACTTGGGTAAGAGCGAAAGCACCACAATATTTCTGGTCATGAAATAAACTGAGTTTGCTTTGAACAATCGAACAGAGTGAGAGCAAATCTGTATTTGCAGAGATTCCCCAGCTGGCTATCCTCACAAACATCGATTGTGACTTTGGCCCCATCGTAGGAGGCATCAACGAAGTCCATCAAAACAAATATTTGAAGAAAAAAGTAGGTGATTGTCATTTCAGCTGGAACATTAACTCATAAAGTGAAAGCACGTCACAGTTAACATTTGACAGTGTTTACTCCTTATTATACAATAATGGCCTGTGCTCCTATTTTGAAACCC
Organism: Carapus acus; assembly: GCA_900312935.1. Lineage (NCBI taxonomy): Eukaryota > Metazoa > Chordata > Actinopteri > Ophidiiformes > Carapidae > Carapus > Carapus acus. The sequence goes on along the minus strand of OMPJ01046038.1, from coordinate 25,605 downwards.
AGGTTGAGACTGTGGCATCAAAGCTCGGGGTGCCAGAGAAATTTATTTTCCTGGTGAAAAACTACCACGACGAGATCCAGACCAACGCTGATGTAGATACACTACTCCTCATGACGATGACGCATATTGTTTCACACGGAAACAATTACTTGGCTAATCGAAAAGACCACACACCGGCTCCTCATGAGGCACCAGAGTAGCTTCACCTATCTCGTCACCGCCCCCCTCCTCTCTCTCTCTCCTCCTTAAGGTCAGGGTTGGCCAGGTTAGCACAGGGTCCATACATTGCACATATCAACAGAAGAGGCATTTCAATTTTCAATACTAACCTTTCAGTGTTATTGAGCACCCACTTTTGTCATGAATTCCAGACCTATCTTTAGCGGGTTTAGATACACCAAGGGTAAAATTAAAAATTTTTTAAATCTTAATTTTTAAAAAAGGGTAAAATTCCCCGTGGGCCGGGCTTTAGGGTGGTACAGTGAAATGTATGTTCAAGTCTTATCCTTTGATCCTCTGTGTCTGCCTTTCTGTAACTTCTCTCCGAAACTCTTTTGTCTAACCCTGTATGTATCTGAAACCGATTTACTAATTTAACATTCTGTTGTTATTATTATTGCAATTATCATTATTAACTGCTATTCTTATAGCATTAACACTAGCAGGGGAAGTGCAATTATTTGTTTTTTGAGTACACATTTGTTTGACGTTGCTGTAAGTCACTACAATAGACAAAAATTTTACCTACCAGAAGCATTTTTTTGTGTCTGTGATTACTCTGTTCACTTGTCCTCGATCTCGCGTAGCGCCGAGGCCACGTCGATCCCATCCTCAGAGGCGATGGGACTGGAGATGATGTTGAATCACATTCCCTTTGAGGGCCTGTTTCGTCGCCGTCCGTCACCGTCGTCTGCGTCTGGGACAACTTTCACTTTCTCTTTCAGCCACAGGCGCACTGATGCCAGCTGACCGGTAGACGTCAGTATCGCCCCAACAGTCGGGACGGTGTCGGTCTCTCAACACGTAACATCCCTGCTGTCTGATGCGTAGGAGGGATGCCCTGAATGGAAATAAGTACAAGAATTTTGAACGTGAAAGTAATTAATGGGATGTTATCTTAACGATTTATGTCAGGTGCTGACCTCCTCCTGTGCAGCGCTGCTGTGCGCACAATTGTGACACACGCAGAGGCATGTCGATCCCCACTGATTATGTGTTGTGTTTACTGTCTTTCAATCATCAATACTTTGCTGGTACTCGTCGTGAGCAAGCTTGAAATTGAACCATGATGCTATGATTTCCTCCTTCTACATTACTGTTTGCTCACCCTGGCTCGATTATTGCATTTATTCGTGGCTGAATTCAAGTTAATTCCTTTCAACGTCTGTCTGGTCCACAGCCATTCTATTTCCCTCTCACCCAGTGCCACCATCTCCCAACATCCTGCGTCCAACGTGTCTGCTATCTGTCCAACCCTGTCTCAGCCTCTCTGGCCTTAAACCTGAGTCGCTCCTCTGATGTCACGCTGTCAGAGGTACCTTCACCTGAATATCTCCATCACAGTGTCAATGGATGCACCCGCTGCTTCACATAAACTCAATGAAATCTCAAAAATACGCAGCATTTTGATATAATTATAACAATAATCATTGTTAGCAGCAGTGCATTAGCACTAGAAAAGTAGTGGTGGTTCTATTTATCTCCTCATATATATGTATGTATGTACTGTATTATGTACTGAAATAATGCATCATGATTGCATTAGGAAATAAACTAACTAAACACCAGCGAGAGATCGTCATGCAATCATACTGCAATATTTCATCACCTTTGTATGGATGGATGGATAGATGGGTGGATATACAGTAGATAGATAGATAGATGGATATAGATATAGATGGATATAGATATAGATGGATATAGATAGATAGATAGATAGATAGATAGATAGATAGATACACACACACTGTGTGTGTGTGTGTGTGTGTGTGTGTATCTATCTATCTATCTATCTATGCACACACAAATATACGTATATATATGTATGTATGTCCCCTGTGTGTATACACACACACACACATTTTTTGATTGTGTTACTATGTAGTACTATCAAAACTCTAACTCGGGTCTCAAACTATAAGAATTATATTGAGTATTTTTGATTTGTTTCATTTTGTAGCAACTAATAGATGTACAAGATTATACACATATTAAAAATTGTTTCAGTTAATCAATTTATCAATAAAAATTTTAGATAAAAATACACATCATTATATTGATATTTACAGAGAGTACTTGCCTACTGTCACCCTTATATCAAGCAAAATCGCATAAAATGCGTACACAGTAGAGATAAGTCGTACTACTGCTACATGCCTGGTGCTAATGCTATTAGCACAGCTGCTTATAATAATGATTGTAATGATGATAAAAAAAATGCTCTGTTGGAACCGGCAGAGCTATGTGTCAGTCATGATGTCATATTACCATATGATGTGATATTGTTATATGATGCCATATATGACATCATATATGATGTCATATATGACATCATATGGTAGCTGAAAGACAGTTACAGGGTATCAGTTGTTCCTGACACAGGCCTTCAGTGACAGATTGGGAAACAGGCCTTCAAAGCTTCTGAAGAGTTTGACCCTCCTGCTGCAGCCCCACAGTAAGTCGCTCTGACAGCGCCGCCATGACAATTTCACCACTTTGCTGTTTTCCCGTTTGTGTTGTTCAATTGTTTTGGTTGTTTTGTTCACAGCTGAGGAGACAAAGACGCAGATGGAGGGACAGGGGACTGCAAAGAAGACATTTTCCGTCTTTGTGACCGGAAGGACTTTTTGTGCTCACCACTTTGTGGTGACAAGCCTGTGTGATAGAGGAGCAAAGGAGGTGGATGAGTCCGAGGCATGTGACTTCACCATCGTCTTCTGTCCCATCACCTCTGAGGTTGGGAGGGACGTGGCCTTGGCACTACGCCAGATCAAGGAGAGGCAACAAACCACAGGTGATGGTTTGTGATTGTGTGATGAGGTGTGTGTGCAAGTGTAGAGATGCGGAATTAACCTGTGTGTCCTGGTGGTGTCTCTGTCCTGAAGGGGCAGGTTGGCAAGGCTGTCAGCTGATCTTGGTGGTGATGCATCACACCTGCAAACAGCACGAGATCCTGAAACCCACTAAAGTGAAGAACGACAACGTGAAGCTGGTGGTGGATTGTGTGTTTCACGAGTCTAAAGGATTCTTTGGCTGCTCACAAAATGACAAGGCGCTAGACCGAATCATGGCGGAGGTGATCTCACACCCACACGCACATACACCCTTCTGCATGGCGGACAGGTGCAGCCATTTGAAAAGTGTTTGGCCACATACCATAGTTGTCCTTAAGTTTGAGTGCTTGAACTCTTGACGGGATAGAGGACAGTGACGCAAAGAGTCACTGGGATAAAAGAAAGTGACATAAATAGTTTCTTGGGGAAAGCAGCGATCATTTTGCTGTCGGTCACATATGCGCGTTCATTTTTGGCTTTTATGCGACCTTTTCTATAAAAACAAGTGATAATAAAATAGCACCAGAGAACTGCCTGGTCTTTCTAAGAGCACTACACAAACAAAACAATAATGACAAAAAAAAAATTCATTTGTGTGTGTGTGTGTGTGTGCGCGTGCGTGTGTGTGTAACAACGTGAGATGGAGACTATTCAGACCATTGAAGAGTCCGACCATTTTGCTGAAAAGCAACAGTAAGTCGCTCTGATGGTGCCGCCATGATACTTTCACCACTTTGCTGTTTTCTGCCGTTTGTGGTGGACAGTGTTGTTTTGGTTGTTTTGTCAGAGCTGAGACGGGGACACAGACAAAGATGTATATGGAGGTGGAGGAGAGGCAGGAGACGACATTTTCCATCTTCGTGTCCGGAAAGACTTCGGACGCTTACCAATCTGTGGTGAAAAGCCTACGTGGTAGAGGAGCAAAGCTGGTAAAGGAGTCTCAGGAATGTGACTTCACCATCGTCTTCTGTAGCACCCGGTCCGGGTTCGAAAATGCACTACAGACGATCAAGGAAAAGCGGCTAACCACAGGCGATGGTGTGTGATTGTGTGATGAGGCGTGTGTGCAAGCGTAGAGATGCAGGATTAACCTGTGTGTCCTGGTGGTGTCTCTGTCCTGAAGGTTGGCGAGGCCGTAAGCTGATCTTGGCCATGATGTATCATGTCAGGGACAAGCCGAAGGTCCCCATCACCACCAAAGTGGAGAACAAGGAGGTGAAGCTGGTGGTGGATTGTCTTGTTCATAAGTCTAAAGGATTCTACAGGTGCTCACAAAACAGAGAGGCCATGGAGCAAATCATCGAGGAGGTGATCACACACACACACATGCACCCACCCATCTTAATGGTAAAGAAACTAAATGATAATGATGGATAATAAAAAAATCTTTAAATAACTAATTGGAATGATTTGTGTGTAAATGTATATGTGTGTATATTTGGATATGTATACACGTTTTGTAATTTATTCCTAAAAACTTTTTTCTTGAAAAAAACCCCACAATTGTTGTATTTTTTAAGTATATGATATCAATTAGATGAATCTATTGTTCCTATCATTATTTAGTTTCTTAGCCATTAATATCGATAAAACACCCCATACATAACGATTAATGATTGTCGTCATCAACTGATTTTGAAATTTTGAAACAGAAAAGAAGGATGTCTATTTCTAGCAGCAGCATTTTTTGTCAGCCATCATCCTGATATAGAGCTAAAAATAAATAAATACGTACACAGTCAAGATGAATCGTACCACTACTACTTTGCTGATGCTAATGCTTTTAGTACTGCTGCTAATAATGATTGTTGTTATAATAATAACAAAATGCTCTGTATTTTGAGAGGTTTCTGTGAGCTGGTGAGTAGCAGCGGGTGCATCCATTGACACTGTGATGGAGAAATTTGGGTGAAGGTACCTCTGTCAGCGTGACATTAGAGGAGCGACTCAGGTTTAAGGTTAGAGAGGCTGAGACAGGGTTGGACAGATGGCAGACATGTTGGACGCAGGATGTTGGGAGATGGAGGCGCTGGTGAGAGGGAAATACTGGCTGCAGACCAGACGGACGGTCATGGACCGTCCTCCCCAACCACCGGAGAAGAAGTTTGAAAAGAAAACTGTGCCCGAGCCTCTCGGAGTGGCCATGTTTGTGATGGTGTCATGGCTGCGCTTTGACTCAGCAGCTTAGAGAATGCGTGTGTTGTACCAGCATGTTTCTGCCCGCTCGTCTTTTCATTTAACTTCTCGCATAAAGTATGGTTTTCCTTGTCTGTAGCTGATACGGAATGTTATCTCCCAACAGGATCATCAAAGTGATTCTGGTTCTGTTTTGTTCCTAATGTGTTTCCAGATGGGTTTACCGAGCTGGGGGACACACCAATGGAACTACTGGACTTCAAAGATTCCCACTGTATTTATCATATATGTATTATCATTATTATATATGTTTATAATATCATGGTTCCAGTACGTCTTAAGTCCCCTCCCTTGGTCGGCTTCCAACACCGACCGGACCGGCAGGTGGACCCCTGTCTTCATCCCCCGCTGACGACTCCCAGACAAGAGCGGTAAAGATGGGACATTTTCACATCATTTTATCTGCCTCCTGTTTAAAGAATTGTGGTCATCCGTACTCTACATTCACACCCATACCCACATAAATCATAAACTGGTGATTCTGGAACAGATCTGCATCTTTCTTGGGCTGTTCTGCTCTGGGTTCTGCTCGGGCTGCTGTGCATTCCTACACCTATCTCAGTCTCAGTCTCTCTCTGCCTCTCGCTCTCAACCCAACCGATCAAAACATGGCCGCTCACCTGCAGCCTGGCCTGTCTGAGGTTTCTTCCCTTTAAATGAAGTTTTTCCTCGCCTACTGCCGCTAATGGGGGATATGTTGAGTCTCTGTGTGTCCATCCCATAGACCTTGACTGTTCACATGCTGAGGAGCACGACCTGCTCCATTCTGTAAAGCGCCTTGAGATAACTCCTGTTATGATTCGGCACTAAACAAATTAAATTGACTTGACTAGACAACAGTGTCATTGCACTTTAAAAGTGCCTACAGTTCCTCCCTTGGCCACCAGAGTCTCCTACCCCAACAATATGCTTGTCAGCGACCTAGCACCTATGACTCGCCACTGAGACTTGGCAAAATCCTTCCGTAGGTCAGGTGTTAACTTTCTTCAGCCTGTGGTCCTTTACTGTGGTACGGAGCCACTGAGTGCGCAAGCTGCTAGCATGCCATGCAAGCGCATTCAGCACAAACGAGCCACTCTGGTAAATACACACACGGAAGAGCACAGTTTTCTTATGCCCGTTAACCGGCACCTTATTTCTCTCCGGACTCTCTACAGCTGTACGGGCAGTAACAAGGACACTTAAACGTGAGAATACGCAACTTGGACGGTTTAGTCAGCCAAGTGGTCGAGTTCACATTTCAGCGGGAGACTCGCACACACCTCGCTCAGTTACCGGGGTAACCATGGCAACAACCGCCAGCCACGTCACACTATCCCCAACACACACGCACGCACGCACGCGCACACAGGACACTAAATCCTTTGCAGCCTGTGTATGAAACATCACCACTTTGCCGGTGCTCGTCGTGAGCTATCTTAGAATGTTACCACACTGCTACAATTTTCTCCTCTTGGGGCTGCCGCCGTGTGCTCGGCTTGACTCGATTATTACGTTTGTTTGTGGCTAAATCAATTAACTCCCCTTAAAACCCGAAAAAAGGCCCCCGTGTAATTTGCTCACTGTTCATACTGTATGTGCTGGGCTGCCGATGAGTACAGTGAGGGGCCTCTGGTGGCCACAGGAGGAACTGTGAACGCGGGAGCGAGACCCATCTGAAAAACACAGGGGACAAAATAGAACAAGAATCACATGGACGGAAAATAACATTGTGTTGCTCCAAAACGGAAACAGACAAGAAATATCAACAGTTGCCTACAAGATAAATAACAAGACGAGTGGGCAGAAACATTGGCACGCGACACACACACACACTCGGCCGCTGAGGCAAGGTGCAGCCATGACACAGTCACAAACATGACTGCTCCCCGAGAAAAGATTGAAGACAGTGAAAGACTCGTGAAACACATAATTCACCACCAGCATCTGTCTTCTCCTCAGCTCAGACAAAACAACCAAAACAACTGTCAGACTCAAATAAAGGAAAAAGAGCAAAGTGGTCAAGGTGTCATGGCGGCACTGTCAGGGCGACTTACTGTGGGGCTGTAGCAGGAGGGTCGAGCTTCTCGGGCTTCGGGGGCCTATTTCGTCACCGTCATCTGAGTCTGAGACAAAATTTAAGTTCTCCCTCTCTTTCGGCCAGAGGCGCACTGCCGCCATCTTGTGTCGCCACACCCAATTCCTATCTAAAAAGCACAGGAATTCGGAACATATAAGTAAGAAGAACGTTAAACCCCGCGGTTCCACATTCGCAACCTAACCGCAAATGTTCCTCACGAAGCCCGATGTTCTAAAAATGTGGATAATTTCAGCCATTTGCAATGGCCGACAGCCAGGCTAAGTTTCTCACGTATGGCCATGAATTGGATTAATTTACTGTCGACAACTTGTCCCCAGCCCCCGGGCTGCTGATTGTGCTAGCATGCCAACCTAGCGCATTCAGTGAGAAAAAGCCAATCGGGTAAATACACAACCGTAGGAGCGCAGTTGGAGATTTACTTTAGCCTGTGAGCCGGCATGTTATTCTTCTGCGTGCTCACCATAGCTGTACTGACAGTTATAAGGATCCTTTTCCGTGAGAACACGCACCTAGGACGGCTAAGTTTGCGGAGCGGCAAAGCTTTTCAGCGGGAGACTTACAAATACCTTGAACCTTACCTGTGTAACCATAGCAACAACGACTTGTTACGTCACATCCTCTGCCTAGCCACACCACCACACACACACATAGATTTCAAACTTCATACATACATACAGTACGTAATCAAGTACTGAAAAAATCAAGTTAACTCCCCACAAGCCCCGGAAAAAGATGACTTTCATGCAATTCACTCACTGGTCAGATGTGCTGAGCTGCCGACGAGTACAGTGAGGGGCCTCTAATGGACTCACGAGGAACTGCAGGCACCTGTGTGGACGCGGGAGGAAAAAGCAGTCACATAACTGCTCACGGCGTTGATCGGTCGTTCAGGGAGACGATACAAGAAAGAGACGACAAGCACAGATTTTTGTTGGTTTGAGTGCAGAAGGAACCCATCAGAAACAGTAGAAAAAGTCTTTCCAGCTGTCAGGTAGACCCATCTGGAAACACGAGGGACAAAACAGAACCAGAATGACTTTGATAATCTAGACAGGACATAACGTTGTGTCACTCTTAATCAGGAACAGACCAGAAAAAACGAAAAGTTACACGATAAGGTAAATGTTTTATGTACTTTTAATAACTTTTGATAAGAAAATTACAATCAAACTGACGCAACTGAGCCACCACAGGTCGGTGAGCACCCAAAGTCTGTCCGGTCACAAAGACAGAAAATGTTTTCCTCTCCATTTCCTCCACTTCCCACCATTTAATCCACTCCTTCACCTCCCTCTGTGTCTCTGTCTCCTTCTCTGCTCTGACAAAACAAAGAAAACAACTGTCCAACACAAACAGGGGAAAACAGCAAAGTGTTGAAAGTGTTATGGCAGCACCATCGGAGTGACTCACTGCGAAGCTGCAGCAGGAGGGTCAAACTGTTCAGGAGCACCAAGGGTCTGTTAAGTCACCATCCATCATGTGTCGTCTTTGTCTGGGTCAACTTAAACTTTCTCTTTCTATTTCAGCCACATTTGCACTGACGCCACCTAGCCAGTAGATGTCGCTTAACTCAAAGTCCTGCCTAAAGAGCAGATAGGAGCTCGAAATACAATACAATACAATACAATTTATTTTGTATAGCGCCAAATCTTCTTAACCTCAAAGAAAGTACATGCACTTATAATCCTGCAGTCCCACATTTGCAAACTCAACTATTCGCAAACAAAATAAAAAACGTGGTAATTTGGCCATTTGCTATAGCCGACAGCATAGGCTAGATACCTTATGTTTTTATTTATGTATCTTGTGGAATTGGATTCATTTACTGTAGATTACTGGTTCCCAACCCACGAGCCACTGAATGCGCTAGCCAGCTAATCTAGCGCATTCAGTGATAACAAGCATACATGGAGGGGTACAGACGGATGTTTTCTTTAGCCAGCAGTGAGCCGGCACTTTCTTTCTCTCTGCGCTCCCCACAGCTGCAGTTGTACTGTGCCTGATTGTGAGACATACACACACACACGCTCCATGGTCTCTATCCACTCATGGCATTTATTGGTCGTTCAGGTTGATGATACATGAAGCAAGAGGCTCAGATTGATGTCTGCTTGGATTTGAATGGAAAAAAAGCCTAGGAACAGGATCTGCGTGGAAGACCCATCTGGGAACACATGAGGGACAAAATAGAACCAGAGTCACTTCGATAATCCAGCCAGGAAATAAGTTTATGTTGCGCTAAATCAGGAACAAACCACAATAACGAAAAGTAATGACAAGGTATATAAAGACATTAAATCACCTGGCATTGTGAACTTACATGCTGTACCTATTTTTGAAAAACATTTGCTAATTATCAATCATTTACTTATTTCTAATTTTCGTGCAACAAATTTACTACGCCATTAAGAAAAGTGTGTGTGTGTGTGCGTGTGTGCGCGATCACCTCCTCCTTGATTTGTCTCATGGCCTCTGTGTTTCGTGAGCACCTGTAGAATCCTTTAGACTCATGAAACACACAATCCACCACCTTCATGTTGTCGTTCTTCACTCTGGTGTTTGGCAGGATCTCCTTCTCCTTCCTGGTGTGATGCATCACCACCAAGATCAGCTGATGGTTGCGGCAACCTGCCCCTTCAGGACAGAGACACCACCAGGACACTGTTTTAACACTTTCACACAGGCACACCTCATCGCATAATCACACACCATTACCTGTGGTTTGTTGCTTCTCCTCTATTTTGTGTAGGGCGAGTCCACGTCACTGCCAACCCGAGTGGCGATGGGACAGAAGACGACGGTGAAGTCACATTTCTCAGACTCCTCTACCTCCTTTGCTCCTCTTTTATGCAGCTTTGTCTCCACTTTTTTGTGAGTGCCCAAAGTCTGTCCGGTCTCCAAGACGGAAAATGTCTTCTCTTTCTTTTTGTCCGCTTTCCTCATATCTTTCTCGTACTTCTTTGTAGTCTTCGCAGACTCCTGCCCCTTCTCCACCTCCATCTGTGTCTCTGCCTTCTCAGCTCTGACAAAACAACCAAAACAATGGTCCAACACAAACAGAAGGAAAACAGCAAAGGGAAATGTCATGAAATGTCATGGCAACACGTTCAGGGAGACTTACTGTGCGGCTGCCAAGGAAGGGCTGAACTCTGCAGGGGCTATGAAGGCTCGTCTCATCGTCTGTCTCCGTAGTCTGTGTCCGGTACAACTTGAACTTTCTCTTTCTCTTTCAGCCACAGGTGCAATGACGCCAATTGGCCACTAGATGCCAGTATCACCCGAATCAGATTCCTGTCTACAATACAGACAGGAAAGCACTGAGATATTATCTTAAAGAATTCTGACAGATCGGCTACCCGTCAGCCAGATGGCCTCCTCCTGCGACTGAGCTGCACTGTGCACGATTGTGAGATTCACACACACATCCACACACACACACATTAACACGTTGATCACATGTTGATCACAGTGTGCACACACAAGAGGCTGCATAAACTGTATCCACAGCAATCATCTGGTCGGAACAGAATAGGGAGCAAAGAGGGAGCGTGAGTGTGAATGAATGAATGAATGAATGAAGCTTCTCACACAGCAATGGACACACATCTGCTCACGGTGTTTATTAGTCGATTAGGGAGACAATATAAGAAACGACAAGCTCAGATTTATGTGAGTTTGGATGTGAATGAAGAGGAAATCCATGAAACAAAGGAGTTGAGGTGGTCTCTCCAGACAATCGGTAGACCCATCTGGAAAGGGACAAAACAGAATCAGAATCACTTTGATAATCCAGACGGGAAATAACGCTGTGTTGCTCTTGATCAGGAACAGATCAGAAAAACAAAAAGCCACACGATACGGTAAATAAAAAGACCAGCGGTCAGAAACATGCACATGCGACACGCACGCTCTCTCAGCCGTTGATCCAAGTTGATCCATGGCACCATCACAAACATGGCTGCTTCTGGAGGCTCGAGAACGGTGTTTTCAATCCAGTTGTAAGGATGAACCATCTGTCTCCATCTGGTCCGCAGTCATTGTCTTTCCCTCCCACCTTGGGGCTCCATTTCCCATCATCATGCATTCCAACATGTCCACTATCTGTCCTCCCACATGTGTCCAACCCCATCTCAGCCTCTCTGACCTATCTCCTGAGCTGAGCTCCTGACATAAGAATCTCCACCCAAATAATGTATCTCCAGCCGTTGCAACTCATAAACTCACAACTTGGCTAACAGGTGTTTGTTTGTGTGTGTGTGTGTGTGTCACCTCATCGATGATTAGTCTCACTGCCTCTGTGTTTCGTGGGCACCAGTAGAATCCTTCAGACTCGTGAAACACACAATCCACCACCAGCGTCACCTTGTCCTTCTTCACCTTGGTGGGTTTCAGGATCTCCTGTGGGTTCCTGGTGTGATGCATCACCACCAAGATCAGCTGACGGCCACGCCAACCTGCCCCTTCAGGACAGAGACACCACCAGGACACACAGGTTAATCTGCATCTCTACACTTGCACATACACCTCATCACACAATCACACACCATCTCCTGTGGTTTGTTGCTTTTCCTCGATCTTGCTGAGTGCCGAGTCCACGCTGGTCCCAGTCCCAGAGGCGATGGGACAGAAGACGATGGTGAAGTCACATTCCTCAGACTCCTTTACCTGCTTTGCTCCTCTATCACAGAGGCTTTTCACCACAGATCGGTGAGCACCCAAAGTCTTTCCCGTCTCAAAAACGGAAAATGTCTTTCCTTTCCCCTCCTCCATCGTCTCAGCTCTGACAAAACAATTAAAACAACTGTCCAACACAAACAGGGGAAAACAGCAAAGTGGTGAGAGTGTCATGGCGGCATCGTCAGAGCGACTTACTGTGGGGCTGCGGCAGGAGGGTCAAACTCTTCAGGAGCTTTGAAGGCCTGTTTCCCCACCGTCTGTCACTGTCGTCTGTGTTTGGAACAATTGATACTTTCTCTTTCTCTTTCAACCACAGGCGCATTGATGCCAGCTGGCCACTAGATGTCAGTATCACCTGACTCAATTCCTGTCTTAAAGGCAGACAGGAAAGTATTGGTATATTATCTTAAAGATATCTGACAGATCAGGTACCCACCAGTCAGCTGATCCCCTCCAGCACTGAGCTGCGCTGTGCACGATTGAGAGACACACACACACACCCGCACACACACAAGTGTGTCAATCACCACTCACCCTCAACGGCATAACTGAATGACAAATGTGCAGTCAGGCTGATGTGTGTGTGTACAGTGTACCTGCGGTGTGAAGAGGCTGCATCAGCTTGACTCAGTTATTATGTTTATACGTGGCTACATCAAGTGAACTACCTCCAACCCCCCAAAAAGATGACGTCAATACATTTTAGTCTCTGCTCAGAGGTGCTGAGCAGCTGCTGAGTGCAGTGAGGGGGCTCTAGTGGCCACGGGGGGTACTGCAGGCACCTGAGTGGACGCAGGGGTAGACGGCAACAACACGTCCCACTGTGACCGTGTGAGGGAGCGTGAGTGTGAACGAATGAACAAAGCTTCTCACACAGTAATGGACACACATCTGCTCAGAGTGTTTATTAGTCGTTCAGGGAAACGATACAAGAACGACAAGCTCAGACTTATGTGAGTTTGGGAAACCATGCGTTGAGGCGGTCTATCCAGTTGCGCGGTAGACCCATCTGGAAACACATGAGGGACGAAACAGAACCAGAATCACTTTCATAATCCAGACAGGAAATAACGTTGTGTTGCTCTGAATCAGGAACAGACCAGAAAAACAAAAAGCTACACAATAAAGATAAATAAAAAAAGATGAGCTGGCAGAAACATGCACACGCGGCACACACACACTCTCAGCTGCTGAGTCCAAGTTGAGCCATGGCACCATCACAAACATGGCCGCCTCTGGAGGCTCAAGAACGGTGTCTTCAATCCAGTTGTAAGCACAAACCGTCCGCCTCCACCTGGTCCACGGTCATTGTCTTTCCCTCCCACCTTGGGGCTCCATTTCCCATCATCATGCATTAAAACATGTCCACTATCTGTCCTCCCGCATGTGTCCAACCCCGTCTCAGCCTCTCTGACCTTAAACCTGAGCCGCTCCTCTGATGTGGCGGTGACATAAAAATCTCCACCCAAGTAATGTATATCCATCACAGTGTGAGTGGATGCAGCCGCTGCAACTCACAAACTCACAACTTGGCTATTAACAGGTGTTTGTTTGTGTTTGTGTGTGTGTGTGTGTCTGTGTGTCACCTCATTGATGATTAGTCTCATTGCCTCTGTGTTTCGTGGGCACCTGTAGAATCCTTTAGACTCATGAAACACACAATCCACCACCAGCCTCACGTTGTCGTTCTCCACTTTAGTGGGTTTCAGGATCTCCTGTGGGTTCCTGGTGTGATGCATCACCACCAAGATCAGCTGACGGCCACGCCAACCTGCCCCTTCAGGACAGAGACACCACCAGGACACACAGGTTAATCCTGCATCTCTGCACTTGCACACACACCTCATCACACAATCACACACCATCTCCTGTAGTTTGTTGCTTTTCCTCCATCTTGCTTAGTGCCGAGTCCACGCTGGTCCCAGTCCCAGAGGCGATGGGACAGAAGACGATGGTGAAGTCACATTCCTCAGACTCCTCTACCTCCTTTGCTCCTCTGTCACACAGGCTTTCCACCACTGATTGGTGAGCGCCCAAAGTCTTTCCAGTCAGGAGGATGGAAAATGTCTTTCTTGTCCCCTCCTCCATTGTCTCAGCTCTGACAAAAACAACCAAAACAACTGTCCAACACAAACAGTGGAAAACAGCAAAGTGGTGAGAGTGTCATGGCGGCACCGTCAGAGCGACTTACTGTGGGGCTGTGGCAGGAGGGTCAAACTCTTCAGGAGCTTCTAAGGCCTGTTTCCCCACCGTCTGTCACTGACGTCTGTGTTTGGAACAACTGATACTTTCTCTTTCTCTTTCAACCACAGGCGCACTGATGCCAGCTGGCCACTAGATGTCAGTATCACCTCACTCAAATTCCTGTCTCAAAGGCAGACAGGAAAGTATAGGTAAATCATCTATAAGATTTCTGACAGGTCAGGTACCCACCAGTCAGCTGATCCCCTCCAGCACTGAGCAGTGCTGTGCACAATTGAGAGACACACACACACACGCACACACACACAAGCGTGTCGATCACCACTCACCCTCAGCGGCATAACTGAATGACAAATGTGCAGTCAGGCTGGTGTGTGTGTGTGTGTGTGTGTGTGTGTGTGTGTGTGTGTGTGTGTGTGTGTGTGTGTGTGTGAGATCACCTTCCTGATGATTTGTTCCATGGCCTCTGTGTTTTGTGGGCACTTGTAGAATCCTTCAGACTCGTGAAATACACAATCCACCACCAGCTTCACGTTGTCGTTCTCCACTCTGGTGTTTGTGAGGATCTCCTGCTGGTTCTTGGCGTGATGCATCACCACCAAGATCAGCTGACGGCCGCGGCAACCTGCCCCTTCAGAACAGAGACACCACCAGGACACACAGGTTAATCTGCATCTCTACACTTGCACACACATCTCATCACACAATCACACACCATCTCCTGTGGTTTGTTGCTTCTCCTTGATCTTGTGTTGTGCCGAGTCCACGTCCCTCTGTACCACAGAGGTGATGGGACAAAAGACTATGGTGAAGTCACATTCCTCAGACTCCTCCACCTCCTTTGCTCCTCTATCACGCAACTGAGCCACCACAGATTGGTAAGCGCCCAAAGTCTTTCCGGTCAGGAGAACAGAAAATGTCCTCTTCTTCTGCTCCTCCCTCTCTGCATTCTTCACAGTCTCCTCCATGTACATCTGTGTCTCTGTCCCCTCAGCTCTGACAAAACAACCAAAACAGCACTGTTCAACACAAACAAGGAAAACAGCAAAGTGGTGAAAGTGTCATGGCGGCACCATCAGAGTGACTCACTGTGGGGCTGCGGCAGGAGGGTCGTACCCTCGTTACCCTCGTCTGTGTTGGGGACAGCTTTGACTTTCTGTTTCACTTTCAGCCACAGGTGCACTGACAAGAGCTGGCCGCTAGATGTGTCATATCGCCTCACTCCGATTCCTGTCTAAAGAGCAGACAGGAACCTCAAACACAAAAGCACCACTCTATTTGCACTATCAGGTGCCTTTAAAATCCTTCTTTTTTCTCAAAAATCAACCGTGTGGGTTAGGGTTATGGGTTAGGGTCTGGATGTGCTTACTGATCTCAAACCAATTTCAAGTTGTACACTGCACTGAAACATCGGTGGAGGATAGAATACAATGTGCAGCACAACAAAATCATGACACACTACGCAAACATTTAACCCCAACTTTGGTAAACGACGAAGCCGCTACGCTTGATAGGTTGTCGGACCAGTCCCAGCTGACAAAGGGACGTTGAGTTAAAGTCACAGCAACTTCAGGAGTGCGGCATGGCTGGAAAGGATAAACCAATCAGAGAAGAGCACGTAAGACGCTTTCCTCTGCCACTTCTTAACTGTGGTCGAATTATCGCTGAGTAGCCAAGTACAGAAAACCCCCAGACATCCGTGGTTCCATATCCCTGAATCAGCTCATCCCACAGTGACTGTGTGAGGGAGCAAGGACAAACGAGCGAAGCTTCTCACACAGTAACGGACACACATCTGCTCAGAGAGTTTATTAGTTGTTCAGGGAGACCATACAAGAAATGACAAGCTCAGATTAAATGGGTCTGGGTGTGAGTGTAGAGCAGGGGTGGACACACTTTTTTCAACACAGGCGAGGTTTGAAGAGGTGAAAACGTCCCATCTTTACTCTTTCGTCTGTGAGTCGTCAGCGGGGTGTGAGGGCAGGGGTCCCCCCGCCTGTCTGGTCGATGTATTAGGCAGGCCAGGAGGAGCACGCCGAAAGAACCCCAAAAGGTCCCCCCATGTTATAGAGGGAACCTTTGGAGTCCAGCGATTCAGTTGTCTCCAGCGGTTTGGTAGACCCATCTGGAAACACACCAGTTACAAAACAGGACCAGAGTCTGAAATCTTAAATAATCCAGACGGGAAATAACATCATGTCTCCCTGGATCAGGGACAGTCGAGGAAAATCAACAGTGATGCAAAAAGGTAAACAAAAAGACGAGCTGGCAGAAACATGCACACACGACACACACACTCTCTCAGCTGCTGAGTCCAGGTGCAGCCATGACGCTATCACAAACATGGCCGCTCCCTGAGGTCCAGGGACAGATTTCTTTTCATACGTCTTCTCTGGTGTTCTTGGACCGCCTGTCTTCACCTCTCTCTCCCTTCCGATGCCTCCGTTTCCCAACACCCTGCAAACCCTGTCCCCCGCACATGTCCAACCTTTCTCAGTCTCTCTGACCTTAAACATGAGCTGCTCCTCTGTCACCGTATAGATGTATAGATGTATAGATGTATAGATGGATAGATAGATAGATAGATAGATAGATAGATAGATAGATAGATAGATAGATAGATAGATAGTGTATGTGTGTGTGTGTGTGTGTGTGTGTGTGTGTGTGCGTGTGTGTGTGTGTGTGAGAGATCACCTTCCTGATGATTTGTTCCATGGCCTCTGTGTTTTGTGGGCACTTGTAGAATCCTTCAGACTCGTGAAATACACAATCCACCACCAGCGCAATGTTCTTGTTGTCGTTCTCCACTCTGGTTTTTGTGAGGATCTCCTGCGGGTTCCTGGTGTGATGCATCACCACCAAGATCAGCTGACGGCCTTGCCAAGCTGCCCCTTCAGGACAGAGACACCACCAGGACACACAGGTTAATCTGCATCTCTACACTTGCACACACACCTCATCACACAATCACACACCATC
This sequence comes from Carapus acus, assembly GCA_900312935.1. NCBI lineage: Eukaryota > Metazoa > Chordata > Actinopteri > Ophidiiformes > Carapidae > Carapus > Carapus acus. The sequence goes on along the minus strand of OMPJ01046038.1, from coordinate 8,418 downwards.
TCCTGTGGTTTGCTGCTTTTCCTCGATCTTGTGTAGTGCCGAATCCACATCGCTCCCGACCCGAGAGGCAACGGGACAGAAGACGATGGTGAAGTCACATTCCTCAGACTCCTCTACCTCCTTTGCTCCTCTATCACGCAGCTTATCTACTACAGATTGGTGAGCACGCAAAGTCTTTCCGGTCATAAAGACAGAGAATGTCTTCTCCTCCTTTTCCTCCACTATCCAGTCCTCCTCGTCTTCCTCGTCATCCTCCCACTCTGTATCCCCCACAGCCTCCTGCCTCACTGCCACCTCCGTCTGTGTCAGTATGTTATTCTCAGCTCTGTCAAAACAACCAAAACAACTGTCCAACACAAACAGGGGAAAACAGCAAAGTAGTGAAAGTGTCATGGCGGCACCGTCAGAGTGACTCACTGTGAGGGGGCAGGAGGAGGGCCAGACTCTGCAGGAGCTCCAATGATCTGAACATATATATTCACACACACACACACACACACACAAACGACTAAATGAAGTAACTACATACAGTACCTACATGTAAACGTACATGTAGGTATATATGTTATATAAATGTTATTTACATAATGTAAATGTAATGAATGTAATTTAAAAATATGTGTTTCAAAAAATATGTGTGTAATATATTTTTAAACGTTATTTGAAAATACGTTACATGTATTCGTGTGTGTGCGTGTGTGTGTCTATATAATATGTAAGGGATAATGAACGCGTCTGAGGTCATTGTTGTCTGATAATCACCGTGTGGTCCACACAACACAAGAAAATAGTGCCCTCATGGCTACAGGCACTCTACTATTTGTAAATCATTTGGATGGATAAAACAAGGACTCAGTGGCCTATTTAGAGTCAGTATTGACATTAAACTCAAATCAGACTCGACAAACTTGCTCTGGAATAACCCGTGGGTAAAACTGTTGATCCCACACAAACCCAACTCAACTCGAAGCTCCAAAAATAACAGAGTCCGTGGCCGTCTTCATTTGTTCATTCGTTTCTTCATTCGTTTTTTTTCTTTACTTTTGTACTACATGCACATAAGTGAGCTGTCATGGTTATCTATCTATCTATCTATCTATCTATCTGTCTATCTGTCTGTCTGTCTGTCTGTCTCTCTCTCTCTCTCTATCCATCCAGCCATACACACACAAATACACATATGTACATACTGTTCATACACTGTATATGTGCTCATATACTATATGTACATATATACATATATATGTACAATATTCATTTGACAAACATTCAACAGATATTTCTCTGGGCGGAGAGGG
>OMPJ01046037.1:67100-78875 GCA_900312935.1 Carapus acus | reverse complement strand
CACACACACACAGAGACACTGAGGCGGCTGTCTGACACACCAACAGAAATTCCCAATGCAACTCAACTGATTGTTCGTTATCCTCAGATGACTTTCCCACAAAGTCCGGATCCTGTGCAGAGCTGTTAAGGAGTGACGGTATATTTTGTGTGCGTGTGTGTGTGTGTGTGTGTGTGTGCGTGTTTCTGTGTGCAAGTGTGGGCGTCCATTCTCACATAAATGTGTTTCAAAAATGCACTGAATTCTCAAAGGTGTATGAGATCCATACTTCAGTTGCAACGTTTTGGAGATGCTGAAAAAGAATTTGAAAAAAAAAACTTATTTCCCACTGTTCTGTTGCTTTTATTCTACTTGCTGCAGCCAGTGCTTGGTTGCCATCGCTCAGAAATCAACCAGCGGGAATCAACCCTGCGGCCTTCTCCCTTACTGCACCCTCAATCCCCCAAGCTGAAACATTTCCCTCTGTTTTGGTTATTTATCCAAAGAATTTCCACAACAAACTTTGAAACTTCTCCGCGCTGTCGTGTCACTTTCACTCCTGGGCCGTCCCCGTTGGACTCCGGCTTCATCGCAACTCCCCAGCGCAATCTCAGCCATTTATTAGCCACGCTCCTTAAATCAGGGAGCGGATTTACCATCACGATCGCTCGGCAGAGAGTGAGCTGTGCTCCCCGCCCGAGTACATCAGCCGGTTATATAAGTGTCATCTGAGAGCCGGCGATTAAACCGCGGTGAACTTCAGGGAGCTCTTTAGATTCCGCTGATAAGACGCCCCCACCCCCCACCCCACCCCTCACACACACATACACATCCTTCCCACAGCTCCCCTCTGGTCCCATTAAGACGGGGGTGGTGGGGGCTGAGGGGGCGTCCCCGCACGAGCGCTCGGCCTCGGCCTCACACGTTCCCTCTTATCTAAATCCCTCATCAACACTCGCCTAATCTGAGCACGGCTGCTAATTTTGATAGATTTGATGCCCCCAGCGGGTGGCAGTGTTGTTGATGGTGAAGACGGGGTGGGGGAGTGTATAGACATGGGGACTCGGACGAGTTGGAGGTATCAGAAATCAAACAATAACAAACCCCGTCATCATTCAGGCGGCGCTGCTTTGTTGACGCTTGTTTCACGCTAGGATTTGCCGGTGGCCTTAGAAGCTAATCACCTTAGCACATTTTTCTAGCTTGATGCTGTGATGCTTCTCCCCCTCTGTCTGTCCTCCTCTCCTCCTCTCTCCCTCCATCTGTGTGCGTGCGAGCTATCCAAGCGTGTCACGGCCAGCCACCAACTAAGGCAAGCGGCGACGTTAGCACCCCTGAAATAGCTTGGCTGGCATTTTAATTGCCTCACCCTGCGACGGCTCAAAATCGAATTGATATATCAAACCAAGCGGACACAGACGGAGCAGTTTACATGAAAAAAAAGGAAAGGAGAAAAAAAAAGGAAAGAAACGCCGGCGCTCCATCGCGACCTGGGAGTGTTGTCGGTCACCGGCTACTAAATTCCACAAATGTGGTTTTAATAGAAACAATAAATTCCTGAGGTGACTGGAATTTATTTCCCTTCTGTGCGCATTGACCTTTTTCCCTTTTCCTTCCTCCTCGAGTCTTCTCACCTCAATCCCATTCTTCTCCCAAGCTTCTCCTCTCGTTATTGCCCCTGCAATTATTACTCGGCTCCACAATACCCGCATCCATTAAGCGATTATGCTATTGTGTTTCTCCCTCTCGAGGAGAAGGTGGAGAGGAGGTGTTAGGAGTTGGGGGGTGGCGGGGGACGGCTTGGGATAATTTATGATGCACGCTGGCATGTTTGTCTTTAATCATTGTGAAAGTAATAGCCGAGTCATGCGCACACAGGCTCACAATGAGGTGCCGAGGCACTTCATGTGTAGGAAACTTCACACAAACACAGGAAGCTCCATGTTTCTCCGAGGCCAGGAGTCTGAGCCGCGGCGCTGCAGGGGCCGATGGGTCGCCCAGATTAAGCCGGGATGGGGGGCAGGGAGAGAGAGGGGAGGACATGGAACCTGCTGCTCTGGCGGCTCAGGCCCGAGAGAGAAAGATCCGCAGCGTCTGCGGATGCAGAAATACAAAAAAAAGAAAAAAAACTCACAAGGCAAGAGTCAGGGTCATTGCAGGGATCGAGGGTGTCTTTCCTCCCCGTGTGCGATGTGTCGATTTGCAAAAATGTTCATAAAAAGAAAAAGAACAGAAAAAAAAGGAAACAGTGGAAGGTGGGGATGGATTTCAATCAGGCGAAATAGCAAGAAAAGCAGGTGAGGCCCGAGTCGCAGCTGAAGAATCACGGCTATAAAAGGGCGAAGGCAAATGAATCATGGAAGACAGCAGAGTTGATGTCATTCGATGTTGGAGTTTTTTTCCAGGTAAGTGGGGAGAAAACCACCATTACCCCGATTTATGAGGCTTTTTGGAATCTCCTGACCTGTCAACATAAAGATGAAGGATGAGATTTAAGCAGCTTTACAAAGAAACGTGCTCACCCGTCTTGTGGGGGGACGGAAGCAGATACGAAGTCCAACAGAGACATCCAGTGGCCAACACACACACAGGCAGTCAGCCAGGCAACATCAGGAAGAGGAGGAGGACGAGTTTGTCTTCCTGAGCATGTGTCTTATATTTAGCATTATTATCATTATCATTACTATTATCAGAGATGGATTAAGACTTAACTTTCACAAATTGCTGCCTGGCTTACAAGTGGAGCTAAATGGGGTCACTGGGGACGAGCTCATGCTGTCATCGCGTTGACAGTCCCAATCAGATGACATCAGGCTTCGCTCTCTTCCCACGTGAGCGGCCATCAGCAGCGACGACACGTGCAAACCTTGTCAAAAAGTCATTTTCTGCCGCTGACGTAAGCGTTGGAGGCAAAGGCTTTGACAGGAGGACTAATCAGAGTGCAAGAATCCTTCCACTCAGGCCAGGTTGCAACATCTGAACTGTCAGACGTCCCAAAAAGTGTCCAGTCAGCAGGTTTATCTCATAAAAAGTTGATGACTTGACTTCTTTTTTTCTTCTTTTACTTCCCATTCCCTCTGTCAGGCTCACGTTATGGTGACGGCTGTGGCCTGGGATCCATAATAAACGCCACTTCGACAGTGTCACATTCTATTTTCAAAACACAGATGATGATGAAAAATGTGCCTTTTCCCTCCAAAGTTGCCATACATATTCAACAAATATGATGTAAAATATCAAGACCGTGAAAATATATCAGCCCCACCGCTCACCTGCACACAAGAGGCCTGCCACGTCTAGAAGAGGAGGAGGACGGAGCACAAACTTTGAGAAACTTCTCCATCCCATCATAGCCACTTGTCCAGATTAATAGCGTCCTCAATTTTACCCAAAATATTGTTTTAATTTGATGGATGTGAGGGGTTGCCAAACTCCAGTGCCTACTCAGTCATTTGAATTTGGACTAGACTTAACCGTCATAATTTCTCAGCGCTTGCACCTCAGGTCCAGTATTTCCAATTTAAGATTTGTGCCCAATTTGCCTTAAAAAAAAACACAATTCCAGACAGTAAACAGACGCAAGTCTGTCTGCTATACTAAATCTCAACGCGTCAACGTTTTGTTGTGCAGCGCAGATTTGTAATGGAACGGAAAGGCCTTGACTTGAAGCACGCAGAATTCTGTACATTTCCTCCCCAGTGTCTTTGTTTGACAAACCACATTCTAAGCACTGTTATATAAAGTAATTCATTGTTTGTTGCAGTGGCTCCCTTGCCAAACCTGATGACGCAGTTTTCTTGGCAGTCCAGGTGTGCACAGAGAATATGCAGGTGTAAGAGAGAGGGATTAGAAAAAACAGTTCAAAACGAATACTGCAAATAACAACCCAAATTAATAAAAAGTGTAGTGGTGGGTCGATAATTTGAAAAACTGCAGCACCGTATTGATTTTCAAGCCACAAAAATAAAAGAGAAGCCAAACTTCTGCATATTGTGATGGCACGCATATACCACTAGGTGGCGCATGCTAATAAGGTCACTCTCCAAAAAAAAAAAAAAAAAATCGACGTCAAACAGACAGATGGCGCAGTTGGCGCAGAGATGCTGACTATTTGGGCTCTGACGATGATCTAGTCCTCCAAAACGAACAAGCCTCTTGGCCGTATTCTGTCACGGAACCACGATCTGCCCAGAACCACTCAGCCAGGCCACGCCGGGGAGCGGAGACACACAAGTGTGTGACTGAGAAGTGTGTGTGTTTGTGTTTGAAACCCACGGTCTCAGCCACATGCCCCCTCCCAAAACTCTGCGCTGAGTTTGCACACAGGAGTGTGAAAATAGTGGTTTGTTTTCCAATTTCTGGTCCGGTGTGTCAGCAGGAGTCCCGAGGAGGCTCCGGCAGGAAAAGAAGCAGGGGAAAAAAAGAGGGAGGAAAAAAAAGAGAAGCGAACACGCGTGTTCCCATTGGTCCGCATTCTCCTCTTGCGCTGCTACAACACCGCACACACGTGACCGCCCTGTTTTCACCCACTTTTAACGCGTGGACGTGAAAAAGACGCGGCTAGCTCCCTCCGCAGACGCTAGCACGCACACCCACACACCCGTATAAACACACCCAAACGCCGCCGCGACAATGTTCGCGTCGCCCAGGTGAGCTCGCTGCAGCTGTGGCGGGAGGTGGAGGAGGTGGAGGAGGAGGAAGGCGGGCGGCGGAGTCGGGACTCGCAACAGCGCGGACGCACCGCGACCATGGCGGCTGCTACGAGCAGCAACGCATCCACGGCCACGCTGCAGATGAAGCACGGCGGAGGCGGAGGCGGCGGCGAGCACACGCGGAAACGCATCGACCCGCGGAGGAGACAAGCGGCACTGTCCTTCCTCAGTAACATCTCTCTGGACGGACGCCCCGTGCAGGACGACGGGGAGAATCGCGAAGAGGAGTGCGGCTCCCCCGCCGAGGGTAGGACTAGACCGAGCCTGGTCTCCCCGGAACGCTCGGCGGCGGCGGCGGCGGCGGCCAGCGGAGCTGCTTGCGCCTCCTCCGTCCCCGCCTCCTCCTCCGTCTCCGCCGCTGCGGGGGCCAGCACGGCCGCCCAGGCACTCGCCCTCGCTAACCAGGCTCTCCTCTCCGGGGGCCGGGCGGGCGTTGGGACGGCTCCCGTCGCTGCCGCCGCACACGCGGGTGCGGATACCGGAGGTGATGCGTTCGCGGCGCCCTCGTTCAGCTCGCCCTTCTCGGCCGTGCCCGTCGCCACTCGGGGGAGGCTGCAGACCTACACTCAGGGAATCCTACCCGCCTCCTACTCCAGGCAGTCCTCCCAGAACTACAGCCTCGACGGAGGACAGATCGCCAACTCCGCCATCGAGCTGCAGAGATCCAGGTAAACAACAACACAAACACATGAGCACTATTTCCCGTCCAGTAACCAGGCAATGAAGTAGGCACATGTTGAATCGCATCCCGGTCTGATCAAAGCCAGGGATATAAACGCCGAATTTATTTTTAAATACTGCGTTTTTTCTCCATTTTTCGGGGAGCAATCTCACCCTCCCTGCCCAACCATCACCTGGGAGCCATCTGACAGGCGGTTTCACTCTGTTTTCACGAGAAACGCGACCCACTGGTGTAGTCAGGAAAAAAAATCGCTGCCCATCTTTTATCTGCTAGAAGTAACTGTGATGATTATCTACCTCCACAGCCTGGTGCTACATTTACAGTGATTACAGTTATTTGCAACGGGATGTTTGAGGAATTGTTTAGATTGTTTACAATGCTTGCAGGTGAATCATCTCAATGTATGTGCTGGAGTTTCATTCAAAGAACGTAGGTGGGTTGGCATTCTAACCTCAATAAACATTGTAACACAATTCTGTACACCCTCCCAAACAACGTGAAAGTGTTACCGGATTTGTATATTGTATTTATGTGAACGTGATATACTTGACAGTGGGTTGGGCAGGATGACATGAGAGCGGAGACTCACGTACTGCCTCTAATTGGTTAAAACGTTAAGAACTGACATGAAATAATTGATTCGAAATGTGCTTTATTTTGCAACATTTTTCAAAACAGCAACACATCCACATGCCAGAGGCACATGGTGAGGTATTGGCTTGTGTGAGTGAGTTTGTGTGTAGGTAGACACATGCAGAAGATCACAGCACCACCATCTGTGGAGCTTTAGCCCATTTTCTCATGGCTGTCGCTGGACAAACACACATTATTCTAACATGCATACAATGTTATTTTTAGTGAATTTCATGCACACACCTGCTGCGTGTTTAACCCTGTCGGTTGTAAACGCGCAGCACAGTAACACTACACCCAGCACGTAACCTCCAGCAACGCGGGCACACACCTCCCTCCTTTTGTCGAGTTCGTTTGTCCTCCGTCCAGGCACCTTTTGAAGGAGTCTGTGGAGGACATTGTGTCAGTGTGCGGTGGTGGGTGGGTTCTGCTTGGGCGGAGGGGGGCGGCTGTCTGAACCAGACGTCCACTGGTCGGGCCTCTCACGGTCAGATCCCGCTGTTGGATCCCGTCCTCTTACTGCGCCTCGCAAAAGCCTCTCCTCCCTGTGGCGCCGCTCGCAGGAAGTCTCCATTCACGATAAACCACCTCTGAAAGCGTCCAGTTCCTGTTCCTGACTGGATCGCCGCCACCGCAATAGTTTCCACCGTCCCGCATGAGCCATAGTGTGTCTGGGAGGAACAATGGCGGCGTTATGCAACGCCGTGAATAATTTGTCGACGCTCGCCACGTTCTCAACACGGGCAGGGATCAGACCAAACGACCCCAGAGTCGCGTGTAAGAACGCTGTGCTCGACTTAAGCAATAACAGTGTCTGTGTTTTTGTTTCCTGTGGATGGTCTATGGCCTACAGCACCAAGCAGTCGGGACGGCGGGTTCTGATTTTGGGAATGTGCTGGGATGATGTTGGTGAGGACAGCGTTCCTGGTGGCAGAGAGGAACCTGTTGATGGAGTGCGGCCGCACTCCTCTGCTGCACAGTAATGGACTTGTTTTTAGCGGGCAGCTGGTGGAAACGTGTCCAGAGAAGCAGCCTGGCTCTCAGCTCCTTCTCTGTCCTCTTGCTTCCTCTCCCAGGGGGCGGCGGACACACAAACACACACACACACATGCACTCTCTCTCTCTCTCCCTCCTCAAGACTTTTTGGCCCGCAGTCTGGCTCCCATTCCGGAAGTTGCCTTCAGGAGCTCTGAAGCGCTGCCAGAGCTGACTTCAGGAGAGGCCAAAGGAGCCCGCAGCCCCGAGCTTGAGGCTTCCAAGTGATGGAGAGCTCTACGGAGATTTATTTTCAGCCCTTCGCGATAGTCGACGGGCCCAGTAACACTGTTTTTGAACCTAACTCGCCGAAGGTTTCAAGCAATGTCCGTATTATTTCACTTTTGCCCCCTGGGGAAACATCCCGGTCACGCCATATTTGTCGGGAGTATTCAGGCTGGGCATAGTGATCCGGTTGCAGCTGGGCATGATGGGGTAGGGGATCACCACGTTTTTGGTTGTGAGGTTGCTGGTCGCTCCCTGAGGTCATCTTTGGCCAAACGACAATGTTACATAAGACAAGTTTCATTTTCAGGCTCCGGCTCTTCAGCTGCTATTAGCTGACAACCTACGAAGGGCCACGGCCACATAATCAGAACCAGACCAGCTGTCAGCCACACCGCGAAGATAAGATGGCACGAAGGCTCAGTGTGTGTGTGTGTGTGTGTGTGTTTGTGTATGTGTTTGTGTGTGTGCGTGTTATCGTGCCTGTTTCAAAGAGGAACCCACAGTCACTTATCTACATGAAAAGTCATTCTGAGACTAAATACTGATACAATTTCGGAATTCTCTCTTTAAGATTCGGTAGTAAATTAGATTTTGTCACTTTCAGTCTAGTGCAGGCACACACACGCGCACACACACATACACACACACGCTTGCACACACACCTATTTTTTGTTCTCCATATTGATGGATCCAAACTGGCATGATTGGATTTTTGTCATAGTGATCATTTTGTTTTCACACACACTTGGCAGCAGAATAGTACGATAACCTCCCATGGGAAGGAGCCAAAGGGATGTAAGCCTGTGTGCAAGGGTGTTTTCAGGTTATAAAGACAAGACACCTCTTGTCTTTTGTCTGTTATTTTTTTGTCTCTGCAGCAGAGCAGCAATGGCGGCGGTCGTCGTTGTCCTCCTCCGAATTCTGGCGGTCTGAGCGGAACTCGTTAATGTCAAACGAGCTCCAGAGTGACTTTTTCAAACCGCCCGGGGAGTGAATGAGTGGCCGAGCCCCTGTTATCGTTTCCAAGGGATTTGTGCTGCTCCCCAGAAAACATCTTTTGCATCTAAAAACCATCCAAAGTCCTCACAAAGCACTCCTCGCGTCCCAGAGGAGTGGAAATACGACCCTCCTGCCAGTGTGCGCGCGTGCGTGTGCGTGTGTGAAGGGTCACTGCGTTTTGGGAAAACAACAGTGGAGAGGTGGTGAGAAATTGAATCTTGCCAAAGATTTCACCTGGGAAAGGAACAAAATGTCAGTGTGTCAGAGGAAAGACTGTTCAGCCACTTCTGTCGTCCAACGCAATTGGTCTTGGCAAAGTGCTGCTCAGATTTTCTTTGAGTTTTTACCAAAATGAACAGGGACATTTTCACTGTAAGTTTGGCTTGGAGCTTTATTGGCCTTGGGAGAGAAATGCAAGTGTTCACAAGTTTCCCTCCCGTCATTGTTGTTGACATAAATAGTTGTTGACAAGATTTTGTTAAATGTTTGTGTTCCTCCATTCCGTAGGAGGACCAGCTTGGCTCTGAAAGCTCTGCATACCTTTGGTTGTTATCTATTTAGTTGTTATTACTATTACTATAACTTTCTATCGTCCTAACCTCACCCAGTGCAGCAGGGCTAATGCCCATTTGTAACAGAAAATCAGGAAAAGTCAACAGTTCTACTTGGCATGTTAGTTGTTTACCTTTTTCACAGTGTTCACTGTCACTATGGCAAAAGTTCGTTTTTATTTTCAATCCAATTTTTTTGGCCCCACTCTGCTCAGAACACTCTGATCTTCACCTCTCTTGGCATAGCGAGCGTATTCCCCGCGTCCCATCCAGTCCAAACATCCTGCTTCACCTCATGTCAAAACCTGACTCGGAGATGGCCTAGATTTTTTTTTTTTTTTTAACAATTTTTTTCCCCCAAAGCATTAATTATTCCCTGGGCACGTTTAATTCGCAGCAAAGCTGCTAAGACATGTGTGCGACAGAGGCGGAGATGCCAATCCATCCTCAGACATCATCACCAGGTCGGGACGATGTAACACTGAGCCATTCGTCTCGCAATCCCATCCGTTTGACCTTTATCCAGAGGTCAACTGCGCGTTAAGACCCTCTCAGCCCGCCAAAACACTCACTGTTAAGGCGTCGCTCAGCATTGCTCAACGTTCTGTGTCGCTAGATTTGTCAGCGCCCACGTTGGTGCGGCCATTTGTCAGAGTCCCCATGTCTCTCTCTCGCATTTTACGATCATTAATTGGGCAGTAAACGATGCAGGATGGGCAACAGCGTGGATGACGTCTTGGCTCCCCCGCCCCCGTGTCAACACTCATCTCGGCCCATCTCCTCCTCTGCTCGCTCGGCCCGTTGTTGGTTTAAACTCGGGGAGACTCTGGAGGACGCCGTCATCTTTTGTTGATCTGCGCGTTTGGCGCCGTCGATCATTAACCGGCCACTCGGGGAGCAGCGAGGCGCTCGCTGCCGAGGACGCCATCAGATCCGTCTGCACTCTGCGCCGGTGATGTCATAGCCACGTCCCCAGAGCGGTAGTTGAGTTTCACACGTCTGTCGACGCCGCTGTCGACGCCGTTCAGATTACGTTGCTGTCGTTGTGCCGCTCCAGCCTAATGAGCGACGGTGCTTAGCTCTGTCGTGACATGTGGGCATGTTTATTAAACTGGCAGGCTCCTGATCTAAAAAGGGGCCAGGCAGCGTTAACGCCGCTGATTTGTGCCGCCGAGGTGTGAAATAAAGGCCATCTGCGATCCAAAGTGTTACACAAAACGCTCCCGCCGCCAGCTGCTCCTGTTCCTCAGCACAGAGCCCATCCTGGAAAATCCTGCGTGCCGCACCAGAGCGAGGCAGATAAACGATGAGAATCATTCATCGCTTACACACACACGCACACCCAGAGATGACTGACGACGGTTAACATCTCGTGAGTCACCCCTGTAAATAAACCACGAGCATCTGGAGAAAGCAGATTTACTCATTAGCCACAGACGACGGGCGCAAATCTCCAGGATGTTCTCCAAGTTTGCGAGGCGTTACACGAGTGTGTTAAGGTTCCTCTGCAAGCGAGGTGCACGCACGCGCACACACTTGACACGCGATTCTTCTTGTGGGGCTCGTGGTTAACGCAGCCTTGTCTTTGTCTCTTTGTGTCTGTTCCAGACGCAGACTCATCTCTCAGCGCTCGTCCCTGGAAACGTTGGAGGACATAGAGGAGAACGCTCCTCTGCGCAGGTAGAGCAGACAAAAGAGGATTGTGTCTTGCGCTGGCCAATCGTGTCGCTCAGTTGCCTTTGCATGTGTTTGTGCTGCTCTCGTTATATGGTTGGATGGTCAGTGACGAGCCGTTAGCTTGACAATTCTTTCCTGGATTTAATGATTACACAGCCTAGTCAACAACAATATTTCTGTCTAATCGGGACACTTGTCAGTGGCTACATACGCACATACACACGTCAAAGTGACCGCACATGTTGTCCTGACGATCCTTGCCTTCCCGTTGCAGATGCCGAACCCTCTCGGGTTCGCCCAGACCAAAGAACTTCAAGAAGGTCCACTTCATCAAGAACATGAGGCAACACGATATGCGCAATGGAAGGTAAGAGAGCAAAGGCCTTGCCTCTTTTTAGTCAATACCATTGGGGGTTGTGTGTGTGTGTGTGGGGGGGGGTGATATTGGCAGGCAGCCCCTCGGGCGATGAAGTGCAATTTGGGCGATGTCTATCACGTTACCAAATGCCTTGCCGGCAGGCTGCCCGAGCACCCGCAACCTTGTCAATGGGTCGATGAGGACGTCGATGCCTTTTCGACCGACGGTGGGATTTTTCAGGAAAAAAGAAAAAATGGTCTCAAAGTCGAACCACGTGATCGCGTCTGCAATGAGCCGAATTCGCCTCAAGAAGTGTCTGGCAATGCTGAAGGCTGCATGAGACATTTCGCTTTTCACCCCACGAGGCCTCCTTTCCTCCGCAAGGCAGTTGGCCCAGAGCTGGGTGAGGAGCGAAATGAAGGGAGGGAGCCACCAAAGTTCGGCAGCCACAGCTCGGCCCCCGTCCTGTGGGGACGTCGGCGGCGCGTCTCTCCATCCCAATTTAGCCTCCTTGCCCTTGCTCAGCTAAAACTCAGAAGAACACAATAGATATGAAAAAGAGGCTTTAAACCAGAAGCATCCACCGCCGTCGCCAAATGACTCGGAGATGCAACACAAATGCACACGTTTCATCTGCTTCTCTCCATACATACACACACACATGCTTAAACACACCATCCACTCTGAGCCACAGTGTGCCTCCCCTGTGACAGAGGTATTGATTAGCATGTTTACTATTTTTTGTTTTCATAGGATAGTCCTTATCAGTGGCAGAAGATCCCTCTATAGTGTATTTTCTGTCCTGCCCTATCGAGATTGTAGCCAAACAGGGTATGTATCTCACAGCATGCCGAACATCGTCTCCTCCTCTAGCCTTGTGCTTCCCTTGCCCTCTCTACCACCCCCCAACCCCGCCTTCCC
>OMPJ01046037.1:30197-63180 GCA_900312935.1 Carapus acus | reverse complement strand
GTGCCTCGCCCCCCCCCCCCCCCTCGCACCCCCCCCCCCCTCCCCCCCCCCCCCCTCCCCCCCCCCGCCCACCCATCCTCCTCCTCCTCCTCCCCCACACAGGAGTAGAATGGACGACTTGTTTGTGTCCGGGGCGTCCACGGGGCTGACAGACGTCCTCCCCCACTGCCAGATGTTCAGTGCGAAGTCGTACGTCCTGGTTAAGATTAGATGATGATAACTTGAGTAACGCCTTTCCAGACCAAGTTTGTCGGCCCAAACCAAAGTCAGGAGTTTCTGCAGGACTGTTCTAATTAGCAAGGTCGTTGGGCCTCCGGCCTCCTGCCATGTTAGGCGCTGGGATGAATGCGTTCGCTGTATGCCCCCCCCTCCCCCCATCCTCTCCAAGCAGCGGGCAGCCGCTGTTAAAACAGAGAGTGGACACGATGCCGTCTGGATGCCTGGCTGCTAATCGCGCTTTCCCGGAATCTAATGTTGTTTTGTTAGGAGGTGGGGGCTCGTTCTTTTTGTCTCCGTGTCTGGCAGAACAACACAATGAGACCCCAAACATTCATTCAAGGCCACGCCGTGTGTTTGTCCTCCTCTTCCTCCGATTGCAAAACGCCAAGCGCCTGGGCGAACAATGGCCTTTGTGTTTCCGAGGGGCACCGAAGCAGCCGTTGCACAGGCGCTTCCCCTCGCCGAGACCAGCGCGAGGCGCTTCAGAGACATACTGGGCTCGGCATAGGACTGCGCGCTCCATCTTTGGGGTTAACTTAATCAGCAAATACTGCCTGCGTACATGTTTGCATGCGTGCAAGCCCGACTGGTCCTGATCTGCCGTGTTTGAACTAATGAGCCAGACCGTCATCCACAGACCACAGAGCAGCATTAGCAGGTCGTAGAAGCTCACGCTGCCTGATGCCGAGTGGCCACAAATGCTCACACAGCATAGCTTTACACACACATACATTTAAACAGTAATTTGGTTTGGATCCGCTTTTGAAATTTTAGTAGACTCAAGTGGTTAGAATAGTATGTACCTAAAAACGTTTGCTACACAGTGTCTGGGATTAATGGAGGCTAAAGTAATCCGCCGCACTCCCATAGTATCCATTATCAAATGATGATTTATCAGAGTCATGTGATAGTTGGACCTGTCTGTGTCCAAACACGATCGATGGTAGTGTGGAGCTTGGGGAAACCGGTCAAACTTTTGAAGCTGTCGGCCACACCGTATGACGTCACCAAGTCGAGTTTGACTATGTTTGTGGCTGCAGACACTCTGAGGGACAATGTGACACGGTGCAATCCAACACCTACGTGTGAGGATCCTGTCACCCTTGGCCGAGCGTCCAACACGTCTGCCCGCTGACGCCACCTCTGGTTTCTCCTTTCAGACGACGGTCATCGAATACGTCAAACCGTCGGACCTGAAGAAGGACATGAACGAGACCTTCAAGGAGAAGTTCCCCCACATCAGGCTGACGCTCAGCAAAATCAGGAGGTACTACCGCCTAAAGAGGTGTAGTCAGAGCTGCCGTGTGATCGGCTGAGGGCTGCTTTCATCCTAGTGGGTTTTCTCCTTCTCCTCAGCCTGAAACGGGAGATCAGGAAGCTGGCCCAGGACGAGTGTGGCTACGAGGAGCCCACCGTGGCCATGGCCTTCGTCTACTTCGAGAAGCTGGTCCTTCAAGGCAAACTCAACAAGCAGAACCGCAAGCTGTGCGCCGGAGCCTGCGTCCTGCTGGCCGCCAAGATCGGGGGCGACCTGAAGAAACACGAGGTCAAGCTGCTGATCGATGTGAGTTTCTGCTACCAAACACAGCCCACGAACCGGCCATTTGCCGTATGCTGCTGGCCATGTTTTGAAGTGGAACTCCCCCCATCTCGCGCCCCTAAATAAGCGTCGGTCTCGAGAGCCCTCGCTTTTCTCATCATGGCATGTTACTATGGCAACACACATTTTGGAAAAACACTGTGCCTTGTTTCGGCAGCTAATAGAGGACGTCTCAGGTGGCAGTGAAGCGTATTGGACCTCAAAATGTCAGATATCTTGTTAACTTCGCTAGAAAACCAAGCTCCTCCAGCAAAAGACAAAGATACATAATAACATTTCTTTTTTTGGGGGGGTGTAAATATTCATACACAGTATCCATTTGCATTGCAAACGCTGTGTTGTCACCATCAGTAGAAGGGAGGATGAATTGCAGGTAGGCTCCCTCGGGGTTGCCCTAAAATAAAAAGGGAGAATATTACCATCTAAAAGTAGATTATTCTACACACCAGCCAATCTTTGCACTCAGATAACAGGTTTCCACACTCATGTGTTGACGTTGCTACCTGTGAGCATCCAGGGGCTCCTGGAAGAAGCCAAACTCGCGTGTCTGCGGCTCCTTCATTGCAGGAGTCGTCCGAGTTCTGGTTTGATCGCAAATGTTTATCTTTCTTCTCGTCTCCCTCACCACCGCAGAAACTGGAGGAGCGTTTCCGCGTGAACCGCCGGGAGCTGATCGCCTTCGAGTTCCCGGTCCTGGTGGCGCTGGAGTTCAACCTGCACCTGCCCGAGCAGGAGATCATGCCGCACTACAGACGCCTGCTGCAGACCTCCTAGCAGCGGTGTCCCGTCAGGAGGACGAGCGTCTCCTCCTCCTCCTGATCCGCCACGGTTTCCATCCCCCTTCCCGTCCCTCCCGAGACAGGAAATCAGCCAAAGTGACACACTTCTTTTCTCGCGCCTTGTTGCGTATCGCTGGATTTCTGGACGGCAGAAAAGTTTGGACCACCCGGAGACACGACAACTTTTGCTTTGCAAGTGTTCTCCTCTCATCCTCACTTTGTATATTTGAAAACTTCCCTCGTTGATGGAGGGAGCGATACAGTTCCGTTAGTTTGTTTTGTCTTTTTTCCCCCTTGAATCCTCACGTTGCCCTGCCCCTCTCCAGCCCCCCGTTCAAGCAATCATTGATTGTAAACATTCTTTTTAATCATATCACTGATGGACTTCTTGTAGACTTTGTGTGACGGTTCCTTTCTCGACCTCGCTGTGGTTTTCAGATGGAGCGTTGTTTCCCACTTTTTTTTTTTTTTTGTTGTGGTTACTTTGTTTGTGTGTTTATTTGGGCTGGACTGTTATGTATCTCAGAGTGATTCATCTTTCTACACGTCATCTTCAAAGTGCACTTTCTCATCACCGCGAGACGTTTGGTACCCTCCCCTCTCCCCTCTCCTCCCTCTCCCCATCACAGACCTCTGATGAGCTTGAGAACTAAAACGGGGAAAATAAGCTGTGTTCCCAAATGGCCACACGTGATGTCCGAGGGGACCCGTGTCGACCGTTCCGCCCCAATTCGTGATTTCCTGACAGCCAGAATCCGCACGAAGAGCAATCAGGTTGATTGTTTGTAGGCAGGGGTCTGACGGCCGCGCAGGCTTTTCCCACTTTCATTCCTTCTGAAGTATTCCGCTCATTTTTCTACCTGTCAGAAACGCCGGCTGTGGACTCGCGATGCAGAGCGGCGACCCTCTTATCAGCGTCGGACTTCCTGTGCTCTATGTTAGAGTGTATTGCTGGCACGTTTTCCGTGCTGTGACTGCGACCGGGCGAGGCTCCACATAGTCGTTTGCCGAGCGCGAAACGCCACCGACGCCTGGCCTCCGGAGCGGCGGTGGTGGCAGTGCTTCAAGGAGACTTGGGGGTGGAGGATGTCGCTGGTTTGATTTCAGAGCGATGTTGAAGTGTCCTTGAGCAAAGCACTGAACACACCTCCCCAGGCCCCTTCGGCCCCCAACCCACTAACAGCTCTGTGGACACCCCGCTGAGCAGTGCCCCCTATTTCTCAAATCATGAGATTACTACATTTGAGGTGGGATCAAATATAGATAAGCAATTAAGTTGAGTATGGGAATATAAAAAAAATTATCGGAATACAAAATATTAATGATTAGTGTCCTTTCCAAATTCAGTGTTTCTGATCAGTTTTTTTAAATTAACAAAAGTGACCAATTTAAGGATCCGACATTATGTTTGTTTGGCGTGTAATTCGCCTTTTCTGTGTGTTGACTTGAATCACTCCTGATCCAGATGATGCATCGGTTTGGGAGCCGTGGATTCGTGGGAAACAGGTTTTAACTGCTACTTGCAGACATTAATGGTATTAAAATGATCACTTGACTAAACCAAATTGTAGCGCTGAGGCCTGGATCATGCTAAACTCCAATGAGAGCTAGCTGAGCTGGTGTGTGAGCAAGCGTGAGTGGGAGTGTGTGTGTGAGCGAGTGAGTGAGGGAGCCCAAAGACTTGGCTGCAGGAAGCACACCAAGTACCTCGCTGAGGCTGAAACTTTCGGGCAACAATTGAACCTGTGTGTGTGGATGTAAATAAAACGCTTTGCTTGTTCTATTGAAACAGGACCTGCTTTTCATTGTTTTCATCCCACCTACAAGTAGCATGGAAAGTTTTGTTTGGTTTTCTTGTCTTGTTTTTTTCACTGAAAGCACAGCAGGGCATGCACCCTCTGAATATCTTAAAATTGCAGAGGACCTTTGAAGGGATTTTTGACAATTAATCAACTATAAGGTTTCATGGGGAGCAAAAAGTTCAAGTCCGTCAAACTGAAGTGAAGAAAGTGTCTCACCGCTTGACAAGACTGCATGAGCATCACAAGGCTGGCCAAAACAAAACAGCCTCATCAAAGACGAGCAAGCTGGTTCTCAGCATAGAAAACCGTCCTCCAAGCTTTTATTTTGAAATTACATAGGTAAAAGTTTTTCTCAATATTCTTCAGTTTTGGACAGAGTTTTTTTCTACAGCATGAGCTGCAAATTTTCCTTTAGGATTATTATTTTTAGGCGGGATTCTAATTGGGGCTACCTTAGTTTCTGTTCCTGTGTCGGTGAGAGGCTTTTGCTTGGTGAGGGTGACGTGACGTCCGTCCCGTCTTACGAAATCGAGCACGCGGGGCTCCGCCAATGCCTCGCACAGCATTTGTCAATGCCCGTGCAGGCCTGGTGCGGTCGACGGGGAGTGTCGCTGGGCCTGCGCGACTGGAAATGCCAACAACAAGTGGCAGTGATGCAATCAGAGAGGGTGTGTGCATGTACGTGTGTGTGTGTGTGCGTGCAGGCAGGGATCCAGTAACCAAGGCCCAGAATCGCTGTGTTGTTGTGCTGCCATCTAAACAAATGGTGGCATTGGTGGTTTAGCCCCATCACCATTGACGGCCTAATTCCCTCCCCTCACGCTGCCATATAGGGGGAGGGAGGGCGCGTTAGCCCAACAAACACACACAAGTCACCCTTGGCGTGAAAATTCGTGTAGCATCATTCAGGAGAGGGAGTGGCGGGGGTGTACATTCCACATTCTACCCCCCTGCCGCCCCCACCCCGGGCTAAAACAACAACTTTCGGCTGAAGCAGCATTTCGCCTCTTTCCTGTCATTACAGTGACTAAGGCCTTTCTCCCAGGTTCACCATTAGACTGTCAACAAGGAAGTGGCGAACATTCAGTGTGTGTGTTTGCGGTGTGTCGGTCAGTCCAACTGCCAACTGGCAGTCTAATGCAATAGCACCTACCCCCTCACTTGTAAAAAAAAACAAACAGAAGAGTTAAAATAAAAATGATTCATTTCTGCTTTTGAAAAATCTGCAGAATGTGGAGTATATTTCTCCTTCCCACGTGTGTAATGTTTGAGCATCAGCAGCCCACCTTGAATCTATTTTGCTCTCACAAGCTCTTAATAGAAATTCTAAATATTGCTTTTAGACACCCGCATTTTCTCTCGGCTAAGGTGGCGAGCTGCCTCTCTCCCAGCGTGAATCCGTTCCAAAACAAAGTGTCCCTCCCAGCTCCCCGCCGCCACCGCGGACAGTGACTACGCTGTTAATGTTTCATTTAACCCCGGCCTGCAGCCAGGTAGGCCGAGGCCCTGCAGGTGGACCTGCAAATCTGATCCTCCGCTCGTGTTGGAGGTGGCCACCTAATCCCCCTTTGTTCCAGCCCAAGAGTCCATTTCAGAGAAAACTGAACCGAGCGTAACAGAAAACCACTGACGCAAAGCGGGACATTAAACGCTCCATACGCTCATTTATTGATGAATGAAAAACAACCGCAAAAACCCAGATAATCCCACAAGGCAGCCGAGCATTCAGTGCCCGATTGTGAACAATTGCTTCTCCCTGGAGAGCCTTTTGCAAAGACGTTTTTTCTTTTTTCTTTTCCTTTTCCTATAAATCATTGACATGCACGAAGAACTAAATTTCAGCACTTGAGATGTAATTAGTGAGAGTGCCCTGCTGTCCCGACTCACCTGGGGATGAATTCATAAACTCCACAGCAGTAATCATGTAAATGCATCACAGTCGCACCAGCTTATATTTAGCATCTCCTCTGGCGTCAGCGACACCAAGGCAACGCGCTCTCACACACACACACACACACACACACACACACACACACACACACAGTTGTGCACCTGCAATAAATAAATAAAGATACAAAAAAAGAAGAAGCTGTGGGGTGTAGTCGGGATCACTGAAGGACGCCGGCTGCGTGAATTGGACCAATTTCGCTCCCACAACTCGTCAAACTCAACAAAATCCGCCAAACGTCAAACGTGCTGCTGCGAGTCCACAGAGTGATGCTGGCTTTCCTATGAAATAAATTATGCATATTTCAAGAGAAAGAAGCTCCAGGCTGCAGCAGTTGCAGCGTCCATGCGTTGGATTATGCAATGGAGTTGGAAAATTGCAACTAGTCGCAGCACATCAGTACTAATGATAATGATAATAATGATATAGCTGCTCCTCACAAAGGCAGATGTTACTTTGCAGCCTGCCGTGACATCGTCTGAATATGTCAATAGCTGTATCAAGCCCGTGAAGACTAATAGCTGCTGATGCCCCCATTTGCTGACAGACTGATTTTTTTGCATTGAAACGAGAGGAAAATGTGAGTGAAGGAAAGCCAAAATACAAAGGTCTGCCTTATGTCAGACAGATGAAAGGCAAAGCAAAGGGAAATGAGGTTAGTAGTCTCCTTTTCAGGGAGGAGGATCGATATGAAGGGCACTGGCTCACGACGCGTTCAGGTGCAATACATAAAAACTACACTCTCGACTATGGCCATGCTACTATTATAGAATCCAAACAGATGAATACAAAATAAATCGTCTACTGAGACACATTAGTCGTGCATGCCATGTTAATGCACTCGAGAATATGCATAACGTTTATTAATCGCGTCAATACGTCCGCTGGTTGCGGGAATTAACCCGCACCTCCAAACGTCGGACTTGTACCTGAAGGCAACATGACAAATCGAGGCAACGCCTACCCGCACAGCTCTCCACATGGCACACACACATACGCACACACGCAGAGGAGAAGCGATATACCCAACAGACACGGGGTCGGTATGATGGCACTACAACAAAACAGCAAGTAAGCATTAAAATGACCCGGATGACGTCACATCTGTTCCGAAACATAGAGGCTCCCTCTTTGATGTTTCGGCCCGCAGACACACACGCACCTCTCGGAGGTCGAACTTCCACAACTGAACAAGGCAAAAAGTAGCGAGCGGTCCAAGCTGTGCAAACATGCAGGATGGTTACGGTCAATTTAAACCACCCGCCTCGGTCCCGAGAAGGAGCGTTTATTTAGTGGCTGCAGCCAGCCCGGAGAGTTAGGCAGATCTCCCACACTCACGCGGAGCAATCGAACGCACCACTACTGACTGTGCCGCTGTAGTGTATTAGTGTGGGTGTTGATGTTTCTTCTGTATGTTTCTACTCATTGAGTGAAAGCAGTGAATAATCGATTGATAGTTGATATTTTAGTGGTGAAAACATCTCGTAATCCATGGTCAATGATTATGGGATTGCAGACGTCTGGAATATTGATCACCCAAGACTGAGGCCACTGTTACACTCTAACCTAGTATTTGATTTAGAGGATTGAACATTACCACAAATTAAGGTGGGGGAAAAGATTCAGCTATTTCCTGCGTTTCAAAAGGTCAGCAGGTCCAATTTATGTTTCCATTCTCATCCACTTGTTTATTTATTGCAGCTGGGTGTCAAGGCTTGGAAGAATTTGCAGATGCTTTACATACATTTTTCATTGTCTTTGACACCAGACAAATTACTGCTGTAACAAAACACAGCCAAGTATTGACGACATACTCATGCGAAACGACTCTTGATTCATGCAAGAGCTGCTCCGGTTTGATTTGCACTCGAAAGATGTTGCTGTTATTTGAAGAAATGAATCCAGTGCTCATTTGTTTTGGGAGCCAAACGTCTGTTGGGCTGCAGTCGCCTCTTTGTGTGTGTAAACGTGTGCGTGTGTGTGTGTGTTGTGACAGAGCAGCAGGTCAGGCCGTGCATACAGATCTTGCATAACCAGACAAGAACTGCAGAGAGCAGACCGGCAGTCCTGCTGGGCGTATTAATATTTCAATCTTTCAACCAGATTCAAAGGACAGCTTCTGCCCACTCAGCAAAACGGATAAATAAGTGATGAGGCCAAGCTTAATATGTCAACAAGCTTGAGCGAACCATTACACAACACATGGCTCCAGGTTTGGCATGGAGATGGGAGGAATAGCCTGAGGAGCTTTGCTGGGAAGACAAGGAGATGCAAATTTGAGAGGGTGGGTGTGCAGAGGGAATATCTGTGGTGATATTTTCCTTTGCCAGCTTGGAATTTTAAGTGTTGGACACTTCATGGTGTTTCACCGCCTGACAACATATCAGCATTTTGTGTGCTCTTTCTGGACCAAAAAAAAGAAAAAAAGAAAAGAAAAAATAGGTCACTCCCACATCACACATCGTCCAACCTAGAATCATACGCCCCCGTGTGGTCAACAAAGGGACAACAGAGGCGTTCAGTGGTGAATCCTCTTTATATTCTGTATATTACACAATATTAAAAACATATACGACAGCAAAAAAAACAGGTAAAGGATAAACTAAAGGACAAAAGTAAGTTTCACAAAATATTAATGAAGACAAATTCTTACAGGACTTATACACATTTAAAATGGTTACAAACAAATATATGGAGATGGGCAGTCTGACCTGAGTACAACTGAAGATTGATCAGATGCCAATACGCAGTAATACAAATCATTCATTATCTGCATTTCTCCACTGGTCAGTTTTAACACTTAGGTTCAAACCTTGAAAAGCTCTCACAGCAGTCCATCACGCTGCCTGTTACACGCATCTCCGCATCAGAGGATCACTTTGATTTCCCCCGCCCCCTGAAAAAGTCACATTTTTAAAACTACACTCCTGGACAACAGAGGGAACTGCTGATCATTTCCAGTGTCTAAAAAGCTGAGATGAGGCTTTTGGTCCATTGTAAACATTCCATTGTCGTAGTAATCAAAGGGGCATTGGAATCACTTGTACGGACTCATAAAGACAAAACAAATACTGTAAAACTAAACAAAACTGACAAGATCATTGTGAAAGCTGTGGGTTTCACTGCAAATACAATTCCAATTTTTAAGATTTGGCCTTATCGTAATCAGTCGCCATGTATATAAATTGTCAAGCTAAAACGAGTTCTACCCACGCCACAATGTAAACTAAGAGTTCCGTACAGTAACTGCAAAATCTCAAATGTACCATTCAGTCTAGATTATCTCGTTGGCTCCCCTCACAACTGGCATTCACTTGTGTTTCAGTCAGGTAACACTTGAAAAGAAAAGAAAACCCCCCCATACATGATAAATATTTTCAAATTCTACAGAATCCATTTTCACATGCATTGGACTGAGCAAAGGTTTTCGAATACAACAAGTAACTTAACCATGACTTGACATCCTTAATGAGTAAAACAAATATAAATACATTGTGTGCGTTGTATTCTGCCAGATCTGAGACTCAGGTGAATGCAAGTTGTGGGGACAGCTGCTGCTTGGTGAATATCTATACTTGATCCTTCATACAAAAAAAAAGTTCTATAAATGTTTCCCATGTGATGCAACAACCTTTGCTTTTGTCTCTCAAACATTATAACCGAGCTAAATTACTTGAGTTATTTTCACATTAGAATAACTTTGTTAACTGTAACAGAGGAGGCATCTGTAAACTGATGGGTAGGGGTGGAGGGTGGAGGGTAGAGGGTGTCAGGGGTGTTTGAAAGAAGCTCCTACTCCTTCCACACCGTCACCGTCGTTGTTTCCCTGTGGAAGCTAGTGGATCGCTGCTAACTTGGACAGTGACTTTGAGATTTGTCGTGTAGCATGAAAAAGAGAAGGTGGAGCGGAAGGAGGAGGAGGGGAAGGAGGAGGAGGAGGAGATCGGCATAGGAGCCGCGGGGTCCAAAGTCTACAGACTGATTCTGCAGGATTGGGGTCAAACAAGGCCTCTGAGCGATCCCGATTACGATCCTGAGTTACATCTGTGCATAGCCATGGCGACAATGAGTGTGTCAGTGGTGACAGAAGCTGCTCGGCCTCATACACACACACACACACACACACCCATCAACACACACAAACGAGCAGCTTCCCTGCACGAGTTAGTCCGTAGTTGCCGAAAGCAAGGCAGTGATTTAGTAATTTAGGAGACGTTCCCTTTCTGTGCCGACGAATCGCTTGTTTGCTGCTGCCACCTTGGCTTTGTTCACCGAAGGACCTGGAGACAAATTCGGAATGGCATGTTAAATCACTAGACTCCATAAAGTCAGAGCTTGATCTGAAATCAAATCGTAAATCGTGTCTGGGGTCTGATTTCTTGTCCTCACCTATGTAGCTGAGAAGAACGGGGAGGAAGATGAGGCCGTGAGTGGCACCCAGTAGCACTATGGCCAGGTACATCCGGAAGTAGAAGATCTGGAAGATCTGGGACTTGGAGAAGGCCAAGACTAGGATGCCTCCAAACTTGGTCAAGGTGATGCCGCTGAAAACCTGTGAAGAGCAACGGGGTTCTGATCATTTTATTCAATTGCAGTGGAGAACAAAATGAGCGCGTACAGGAAAAACAATAAAGCAGAAGAAAAAAGTACATAACTCCCCCAAAACATTCTGGAGTCTTGACCTGGCACTGAAAAACTTACGGAGCTGCCCATATGGGCCAGAGCCTCCTCGGCCCGCTCCACTCGGGTGCTCCTCACGCTGATCGAAAACGCTCGCACGATGTGGCTGCAGAACTCCACGGAGATACCGCAGCACTGCAGCAGAGGACACAACAGACACTTCAGCACCAAGAGAAAGCCGTGGCCGACCAAGAAACGTGGGATCGTTTCTCCTTACCATGACCAGATTGACGAGCGACACCGCGTTCAGGCTGATGTCCCACAGCCACATGACGCCGAACATGTTGACGAGGATGGCGGCGATGGTGATGCTGACCATCAACGCCGACCACAGCTCGAAGCCCAGAAGCACCGTGGTCACCACAAATATGGCGGCCAGCGACACGCCCAGGTTCAGTGCCGTGTCGTAGACGATGGTCAGGTACTGCTCGTAGAAGACGTAGAATATGCTGCGGAAGGGGAGAGAGCAGGGGCACGTGAGCTGGATGTTAAGCTGGTCCATCTACAGTGAGAGGTAATAAAAGGATTACTTTTAGTACAAAATGGGCATAAAAAGTGCTTTGGCCAACACTTTTGCTTTTACGACCACGGCGAATGTTTATATTCACTCAAATGCGTGCTCAAAGAAAAAAGATTTTTGGGATGTTGTGAGGGATAAATCAAATCTCCCTCATTGGAACTGTGTCATCAAAACCCTCCTGTTAAGAAAAAAAATCCCCTTAAAATATTGACACAGAAAAAAACAACCACTCCATGTTGATTTGACATTGTTTTCCCTCAGCAACTCTCACCAGCCCCTCCGCCACCTGTGTGTCCCTTAATGCCCTTGGACTTTGAATTCAAAAGGCAAACTTCACTTCCTGATAAGAGACAGAAAGTCTGTCCAACAAACAGCCTCACAACATTACTCCAACCTCTATGCAAAACAAGGTGATAATCTGAACAAAACATATCAAGCACAAGGAGAGAGCTCATCTAATTTTGGGATGGCAGCAATTACCTGTAGGCAAAGACCTTGTGACCTATGGACTGACTGATGTTGTTAGCCAGGACCTGGGCCATTTTCATTGCATGTATGAAGTCTGCAGACTCCTTCAGGATGGTGTGGTAGGTCATAAAGTAGGTGGCTCCCACCCCAGAGTGATC
Organism: Carapus acus; assembly: GCA_900312935.1. Classification (NCBI taxonomy): domain Eukaryota; kingdom Metazoa; phylum Chordata; class Actinopteri; order Ophidiiformes; family Carapidae; genus Carapus; species Carapus acus. The sequence goes on along the minus strand of OMPJ01046037.1, from coordinate 51,006 downwards.
AGGATAGAGGTCGACTGCCGTGGCGTACGCCGCGTGACCACTAGAGGGAGAGAACAACTCAGCAAGGGGAAGTAAACAAAGTCGAGTTGTTGAGCTAAAGCTGGACATGACTGGAGTGAACCCTCACCCTTTACCACACTTGATGTTGGGGTTGTCGGACAGGAACATGGGTAAGAACTGCATGAAGTCGTGTCCTACAGGCCTCTGCCTCCCGCTGGGAGTCATTGGCCGGCAGTGCAAACAAGATGTGTCCACAACTGGAAAACAAGTTTGGAATGTGAGATTTCAAAGACCCAAAAACTATTTTGTTTGGATGGTCTGAAAATACATCATCATGAAAACATGGTTCCGACTCAGTCTTTCCAGTTATTTCCTGCTGCTCAAAACAGGGCGTTTCACTAAATTCATGGTGTTGTAAATCATTTACAAAGCCTATGTAAATGACTTAGATGAGTTCATATTAGGCTTTGTGATAGCAGAAACTGCACAATGAGCTAATTCTCGCGAAACTATTGAACACTGTGGCTACTGTCAAGACACAGTAAATGGAACCGCCACTCACAGTAGGTTCAAACTTAACATGTTTGTGAAAGTGATCATAATATTTCATTCTACCTAAAATTTGAACGTCATGTTTGGACAGTGAGATACTTCAACATGCTGACATTCTGTTGAATTATTGAACTATTTTTAACTATTCTTTGTTGATACAACGGAGAAAAATTCCCTTCACTGGCTGCTGCTGTTAAAGCATCAAAATATTCGCTGCTTATAACAGAGGCATTCTGAATATGTATTGCACTGATGTTACGATTGAGGAGTACCTGAGGCATTGCAGAAAGCACCGGTGCTGTTGTAGTATCGACAGCAGGTGGACTGCGGCTTCACCCAGTCGAAGTAATCATCAAGCCACGAGGACGGTGTGAAGGCGATAGTGGAGCTGGGAAACAAGACAATTATTTTCTTACACTCATGCCATCACGGGACAGACTAAATCAACTGTTAAGACTGAATGAGATCCATTCTCCTTCACTTTTCAGCGCAAGCCAATTGGTAAAGCGCAAACATACAATATTTGCTGCTCCGGTCCGACTTACTAGTCGCTGATGAGTGAGGCGTAGTAGATCTGCTGCACCAGGGAGTCATTGTTGCACCCCACACCTCCGCACACAGCGTTTTGTCCCTCCAGGCTACTGTAGTTGTGGCCATCCTCTATAACGAAGTACACTGGTGCCCCAGTGTGGAGATACTCGCTCAAGTTCTTGAAGTAGTCCAACACGTACGAGTCCTGTGTGCAGAGAGGAGCCATCAACACAACAAAGACTTAATCTTACCCCACATTTGTTTACATAGACTGTAAAGAAAATCTGCCCCACCCATAACAAACCACAATAAGTACAAAGCTATGTTATTTCTAAATGGCGTGCATCTGAAAAAAACATCGGATTAAGACTTACATCAGGCATGGAAAGTGTCTGATCTAGTCCAATTTCCACTTTGTTCACCACGGCAATGCTGAAGGAGAGCATTCCAACGAACACAGCCACCTAAAAATAAAAGGGAAAGAAAATAAAAAGGAAAGCTGACACTTCCTATTCTATTACACAAGAGGCAGACCAGCTGGTGAGGTGGAAGTGGAGGGCACTTACAATGATGGGTCGCACCCACTCTTTCAGAATGAAGGGAGCGTACATCTTCTTGAAAAAGCGGAAGAGGAAGCCGTCCGTTTTCTCTCCCTGATCCTCAGGAAGTTTTACGCAGCACAGAATGTCCAGACGATTCCTCTTTAGATGTAAAGAGCAAACACGCAGGGGGAGGATTCAGTGACTCATTAGGCAAGATGGATCTTCGTCGCCCTGGTTCTGTCGCTGTTGCAGAGCTGGACAACTCTTGTGAGCTGTAAAGTTTGCCAGCCTCCAGCGTTACACCAGTGCGTCACAGCTGGCGTCCTGGCTCCTTCTCACCTCTTGTCTGGTGGCGTCCAGGCCCAGCAGGCTGATGAAACAGCTGATTTGCAATAGGAAATCGATAAAGATGGCCAAGCCGGCGAACATGGAGAAGGTCCTCACGGCAGGCATGTTGGACAGGGCGCCTGCATGGGAACAAATTGATTAGCTGCAGACCCAACTGTGTCTTTAGGTACTAGGGAAATTCAGGTCAATTTCTAATCTTATATTGGATCGATTATGTGTGCGCTCACGTAAAGACGAGCAAGGAAAATGGATGAGGCATGCGTACCCAGGAAAAAGGCCACTGTCTCAGAGAGGGAGGAGAGGAACATGCTCGGAGCTACGTCTCCGAGGATACGACCGATTTGCTGGTGAAGCTGCTCGTGTTGCAGCCGTTCGTCCCTCTGTTCAGAATTGGACACGGGAAAGCCGTTTTTCAAATTTCACGGTGACAAACACGGCAGCCGTGGGGAAGAACTTTGAAATCGAACGAGGTGGCACCTGGTATGCCTGCACGATAATAAAGATGTTGTCCACGCCTACAGCCAGCACGAGGAAGGGGATGACCTCGATCACGATGAGGGTGAGAGGGACACCAGCATAACTGAAGATGCCCAACGAGGAGGAGACGGAGGTCAGCACGATCAGGATGCCCGCTATGCCTAGCGAGACTTTGGAGTCCACCTAAAAAACATAATTGAACAAGCCTTTATTCAACCTTTCGCACTCACTTCGGAGTCCAGGTCGGAAATAAGCAGTTCATCATTCTTAGGGTTTAGAGTACAATACGCAATCATAAGCTCACATACTCCACAGAATTGAATAAAATATATTATAGAGCCACGTCTTACCAGCAGTCGCTTGAAGCTGTCGATGTGACCGAGGGCCAAGGATATGTAGACAAACATGGTGGCGTAGCTGATGGCAATGGTGCTGATGTCGCCATCGCTCTCCCTTTCAATTTCATCCTCGATGCTCCTCTCCGAGCTGAAGGCTATGGTTAGGTTGCTGTTGTTGTAGCTCTTCATGAACTGGATGAATCTGAGAAGCAAATGGAGCACGTGTTGGCAAGGGCGTAAAAAAGACCATTTAGATGACAATGGTCTCTTGTGAGGAATATCAAAGTGGGTCATGCTCTCACTCTTTCTCCCAGGCCTCAGCCTTCCCTCGCTTGACTGTGTCATTCAGGTAGTTGTTGACTGGGAGGGTGATAACGAGAGCCGTGGCGTTGTTGTAGTTCATGCCTGCAGTGCCATGAAGAGATGAATGAAATGAGCTCAGCATCATCCTTGATAAAATTTTGTGATGTTTTAAAAGGTGCAACCGATAAAAGCAGCTATGGTGAATGTTCTTATGACAACGAATCTATACAAACATTTTGATTATGAGGTGCTGCTGCAAAGTGTCACGTAAACTGACGTGTGAAGGGGGAAAAATACGTTGCACGGTGCACCAATACACCACTCAATCGTGGGTTATAGACAAATAATGACCCAAATGTCGGCTAATCCACAGACTCACCATCGTAACCCCCCAGGGCCAGCCAAGGAAACACGGGCCCACCAAATGTGCCCAAGCAGGGGTCATGAAGGAGGGTGGTGTCGTTGAGGGATGCAGGAGAGCTGCGGAAAAAAGCGTCAAAATGAAGTCCTGGATCTTCGAAGTTAGCAAGAAACACCGGGAAAGGCAGACACAGTGCCTCCATGTGTTGCACTATAGATTCTCTAAGGCGCTGACCTAAATTTGGAAAAACGATTGACCAAATTTAGACTGATCACCTGACGCAGTAGAGGAAGTGGCTGTGGTAGTCGGCATAAACGAAGAAGTCGTCTCCGATGCTGTGGTCCAGCATGTCATGGCTGTTCTGGAAGTAGTTGAGGACGCTCAGGATGGTGCAGTTGTTGTTGTATGGTGCCAGCGGGGACAGGCAAATGTCGTTCAAGGTGACTGTCTCGCCCTCGTATGTGGCAACAATGGCCTCGATGTCGAGTTGCAAGTCCAGCACCTGGAGGAGGAAGTACAAGATAGCAGGGGGGGAACAGTGAGTGGTTTTAAAACACGCAGTGTAATAAATGATGGAGCTGCTGTCACATTTGAGTCACAATTAGAAAGAACATAACGTTTTCATGTGAACCGACTACGACACAATAACAAGCCTCTCAAGGTAGCACCCACACACCTGATGCAAGAGGTCTTTGTCCAGGATGGCTCCAAAGTGAACGTCGGGTCCTCCAAAATAGGGGGTGTAGATGGAGCTTATGTTAAGAGGCGTGGTTATAATCAGCTGTTCCGTTCTGAAAAACGGGCCAAAGTGGCTGTCAAAGTAGTTCTTCTGCTGACGGGCCTCGCTGCTGGGAGAGGACCACAGCTCAACTGGGTCGGTGGTGATGCGCATGTACGCTAGGCCAGCTGAGGAAGCCGCGACGAAGATGAGGGAGCCAATGATGACGAGGAGAGGGCGCCTCACGCAGAAGGAACCCCAGGAGCTGAAGAGCTGCCGCAGCCAGTTCTCAAAGGTTTCTCCCAGTGTCTCACAGAATGTGGCATTCACTAAGAGGACAAAAATTGGTTGATACAAAGGTAGCACAAAGAGACAAAAACTTTGCGAGCAAATAGGCTCCACAATCGCTGCCATACCGTGGTCAGGATTATCACTGTTGAGAGACAAGGGGTTATTACTGTCCAGTATGGGCCCATACTCGGACATGATCCTCCTCCTCCTGTGTGGAGAAAAGGGAATTGTGAGCAGATATTTATGTCTTCGAACCAAGAAATGTACAAGTGAGACTGGCTGCATGTCCTCTCACCTGACACACCACATTGCCAGTACTATGCCGAGAAAGACAAGCAAGAAGGCCATGTAAGCGATCCACATGATAACAGTCATGGCGTCCATGCCGAAGATGGTCCAGGGAGGAGGAAGAGGGGGAGGCACGGGTTTGGGCCCACAGGCCTTGGTGCAGTCCTGACAGGAGCATGGACCCGAGCCGTCCTCCAGTATCTCCGTGCAGTCGTAGGTCTTGTTGTTCATCGGCGAGAAACCAGATACTTGAGTATCTGTGGGCAGAGAGCGCACCTGGCTTGACCATGATAGAAGATTTGAAACAACATACGAGCCTGTCATGAAATCTACCACATCACACCATCTATCTACAAAACAGCAAACTCACTAACCAGAGAAAACTGGATCGATGGGGAAGGGACTCTGGCCATTGTTGATGTCAAACATGTACTGTATCCAGTTCGTGGCGTTGCAGGCATCTGCAGTCTTTCCACACAGCAGTGACAAGGCCTGCACGTTGCTGGACGGGGCTTGGACATCCTTGCAAGCATTATACATGGCTGAAAAATAAAAATGCCATTTGAGAACTAAGTTCACAACTTAAACCACATAGTGACACTTTCTGGAGGAAACCGCAGGGCTGTGATGGCCACTGTTTACCCACTGCACCGCAAAGACTCACACCAAGAGATGATGTGGGGAACTGCTTCAGTTTACTCAGCAGATTGGCAAAGACTAGCTGAGCTTTTCATTAGGTCACGTTCTTTTGCATCACGATGCGGGAGGAAGCTGAGACTACGTGTTCTTTTTGAAAGTAACAGCTGCAGCATCTGCACACACTCACCGCCCGCAAACGTTTTCCCGATATAGTATTGAACCTCCACCACATTGGACTTGTCCAGGCTTGGTTCGGGGCTGAAACTGGTGGCATTCATGAAGAGGCTCTGGTGGGGGCTGCATGTCAGCTCACAGAACAGGTTCATCAGGTTGAAGAAACAGGCTGGACACCTGCAGATGGAGAGTGAGGATGAGGCACGCAACAAAAGGAAAATCCTGCTGGCATCATGTGACATAAATGGACACGAAGCACCAAAAGGTTTAAAAAAGTAGCTGTACAAGTTTTTATGAGCGGATGTTTGCAGACTAGAAGGAACAAGCTATGCCATATTAAACGCAGGTCATGTGCCGAGTTAGTTGATGACATCACGGCAGGACAGACCGAGAGAGGAACTGGAGTGGCAGCTGTAGACTCCCTTTGAGGGTCTGCAGCTGCTCCACGTTACAGCACAGACTGCGATTTCCATAACTGTAACTGGGACAAAGCTCCTGAAACACAATCAAAAACAAGCGAGGTTACTTGAGTGTAACGTTCAACATCGTTCAAGAGTGATCGATGTCGCTTTTCTTTTTAAAAAAATATCTTAATTTCTTGTTTGGGCAAGGTAGTGGAATGAAATTCAGGAGCAACAGTTTCTAGATTGATTCATGAAACCTTGTGTTGAACCACCTCCACCTGACGAGACCGAATGAAGTTATCACTTACATTGAGAAGGTCGTAACCTTCCTCTTCGAGTGGGATGGGAGGGCCGGTGTAGTTGCAGTTGTATTTTTTCCCAGGCACCTTGGTAGACTCCCCACACTCGCCGTACCACACGCAGTGCTGTCCCTCCACCTGGAAATGGTGACAGTGACAATGTAATAATGTTTGGTCTCTGCATTTACTCACGTGGTTTGGTTTAGTCTGCTGGAGATTACGACGGCCCGTCTTTGAAAGCATGGAGTCACAGTTAGCCAACATCCACATTCTAATATTGTTTCAACCGTGTGAGACAAAGAGAACGAAACCATTTTGTCATAGCAACTGCTTGCGACACTGTGTAAATAATATCACGCCTGTGCTGCATGTTAGCCTGATTCCAGCTTACCATGCACACCTCTCTGACGATTCAGCATCAAGATGCTCGCATGTTCTTTACATCAAATGAGGAAGTTCATTCTCTTACTTGTCAAATGTTTATGTCTAAACGCAATGGAACACTATGTCCCGCACTTGTGAATACACTCAAGGTCATCTGTCGTTCTATACAAATTCCAGTCACAGATTATGAAGCAACAAGATAATGACCTTCACTGCTGACTGTTACAAGTGTCATATTAGAAAAGATAAGTACATCTACCCATGCAGTGCAAATTTAAGTAGCACAGTGTTCCTACATGGGCCCACAATGGATAGAACCATTGTCACATGTAGAATAAAATCTGATCGACCACTTCCTCCTTTATGTATCTGCGTGGGAAATTCAAAATAGCTCTTGCTGTCCTGATCCTCAACTATTCATAGATCTCTTACTCACAAGCTCTCACCCCCATGCAATGATAATCGTCCCACTTCCAACATGAATAGATAACTTCTCCTGAATTGTCTTAACCCTGTGAATGTGAACTCTTGGAGGGGGGGTTTTGGTTGTGGAGATAACAGCCATCGCCATGACATAATTATCAAGTGCAAGAATGCAGCAAAACAGAGGGGAGAATACAGATAATGACAAATCCCTGACATTTATCAGACTATGATGGAGTTTAACAAAGGTCATCACAACCACAACAACTGAGGAATGGTCTGCAATGAGCATTATATGCCACTATCAAGATTGGGCTAAAACATCAACTGGCAAGCGGTAACTACGCGGAAAAGTCACATAAATGATTAGGGAAGAGGAAAATATTTTCATACATCATGGCCATTTACTGTTTTGTGGTGGCTGATGACACTATAAAAAATATGTTAACAATGCCTCACGACTGATAAAGGGTTGGTTTGTCATATTTTCGAGATAACTCGGTTCAGTTGTGTCGCGGATTATACCTGATGAATGTTTTGTGGCTGGCTCGGGGCTGGAAAAGTTATCTCTGTGTATTTAGAACCGAGAGTCAGTATTTGTTTTGTTGCTATGGTACATCTTAAGCGGAAGCTTTCCACTTTGTTGACTCTTCTAATTTACCAAGGGTTTTAAAAAGGATAGTTGAGCCCTCAATCGGTGACCCAATAAGGCTTGGCTAATGCGACTGGCTCACCGATCCACAATCTGTGCAAACGCTGCATATTTTCACTGTGCGTGACTCAAAACTAAGGAATTCCCATATCTACTACCAACTCACACAAAGTGTCACATTCTGAAATACGTTCTGAAATTATCTAACACAAAAAAGATAAACAAAGACATAGTTTTTGTGCGCCAGGTCGCCGGGATTCTGCTAGCTGTCTTGGATATACATTAAACATGTGAATAGCAATACCGAGCCGAGCTGAGTCATGTATAAATCGCACCGTTACCGTCGTAAAAATAAACCAGACTTACGTATTTAAACAGTCCCTCTGAGATTAAAATAAAGAGTAATAGCACACACGGGCTCCGTGCCACAGCTGCGACCAACATCCTGGCCGCTAAACCACCCGAATGAGTCTGACAGCACGACGAAGTTTCGGGCAAGCCTTGTTGACGCTTTCTCTTCTTCCTGGGATTATTTACTGAGGGCGGAGACTGAATATCGACTCAGTAGTGCCACCATGTGGCACTCTTTCCAAACTACATTACAGAACTCAATCTCTCATTAAAACCATCTCGGGATGGCTGGATAGATGGGGAAAAAATAAATCACTATGCGGCAAACATATCCTATTTTACATAGTAGTCAGTGCAAGAGCGTTGATAGTGTGATGCCTCACACTTTTATAGTGGCAATAACTTAATATGACATCATTTGAACTTGGGCACAACGAAGATGTCTCATCTGTTTTCATTTGTAAGACGAAATTGACAACCATCGTTGTCGTGATCATCTGGCAATGGCGTGAACGAAACTGGCGTGGGACGGCGTTTGTTTTTGACTGATTGCTAGGCAATCAATTATCAATGCAATGATTTTAATAAAATTCACTTTTGCATTTTTATGGAAGATCCATCCGACTTGAACAAGATATAACTCTGAAGTGTGAAAGTTTCTCTTTACAATGTAAGCATTTTTTTGAAAATCACCTCGATTAGTGGTTTTGGTTACTTTGATACTTTGATAGTAGAATGCATGTCCTGTCAAGTTGTTGTTATGACACCTTTAGGCTTTTCCCCACTTAAAATTTCATCTGGAATCAGTGACTGTGAACTGAGAGCATTTCGCAAAAAGCATCTGATGAAATGAAACCTTGGTAAATATTAAACCACATAGCCTGACAAGGCTGGACATTGATGAGTTTGAGGAAGTAAACGCCAAGATATTTCACCCACATTATATGCAAATACCAACAATAGGATCAAGTAGCTTTTGTCAAATAAATGGTGATGACCTAATTTCATTTTATTGATGGGTCTCTGTTAAGATAAGAGCAGAGGACATCTTTCTGAACTGGCATCAATTTTATCTTATTGATAGAAGGGGTGAAACGTACCTACAATGGTGATAAAACATGAAACCTCATTATCTGCTGATGCCATTTCATTATGTATGTTCCTTGAGTGATTCAGGAAACCAGAGGTTGAACAAATCACTTGTTTTGAAGGAGCAAAGGTTCTATTATCTTTCGGTGACTTGTTCTCTACCTGAGGAAATTGTTGCCAACCAAATACAACAGACAGTACCATAAAAAACATTTTATTTATGCTCACTTTTACTTACAGCATTGGAGTAGGTGCATATTAATATGTGATATGACAAAACCATGTACTTATAGGATAAATTATATGAGACTATGTTTTGGTTAAGGTATAACCACTCTTCTCTGTACATGTACCTGTGTAAAATCTGGGGGAAAAGTAGGCTTACGTACTGCTACAATGGTAAATTCCTTTAAAACTAGGAAATCTAGTCATACTGAAAAGTTAATCCTCTTCAAAAGTACAAGAGTGTAGCAGGTGATGGCAGATTTTATAAGTGAAGTGTCACACCCTGCGTGAGAGAAACAACAATAACAAAAAAAAAAAAAAAAAATCCAGCAAGCATCAAATACAGAGACAACATGTCGTCGTCCTGTCATTGCATCAGTCTACCAAGACAGCAGAAATGTCTCTAGTCTCTGTTGCTTTGTAAAATCACATCATGTTTACAGGGAAATACCACATTTTTCTATATCTAAAAGGGCTGTTGTCATGGCCTACTCGCATGTTCAGTTACTTTGCGTCATGTCTTGCACAGAAACAGTTGTGCAAATGGTGCTTACTGTTGGTCACACACTTTTTCCTCTGCTGAGGTTTACTCTAAATATGTCTGTCCAGAGGTCGATGTGTTGAGCTGTGACCCTTGTGCACACTGCTGAGAGTGAGAGCATTTCTGCAAAAAAGCAAACAATTAATGAGTGAGTGGTGTAAAACAAATGACAGGTACTTGGTGTTTGAAATACCTTGCTCATCATACTTTGCATGTATTCATAATAAAACACCTCAAAGTAAAGGATCATTTCATTTGGGCTTTCATCTCTCTTTGGATCTATGCCATTGCAGCTATAAAGCAGATGTGGGAAACAGTAACACAACAGGAATACATTCACAACTGCTCTCCAGCACAGAGGTAACATGTATATATATACATATACTGTACATATATCTGCGGCCAGCTGACAACACATTGCGACTCTCAGTCAGTCTTCACTCATTGACTCCTCCTTCTGGAAGAGTGTCGTCAACAAAACGGAGGAAGTCCAGCAAGCGTTTGGCTCTGAAGAGCTCAGTCTCTGTTCCTGAATTGACTGACCCGACGCGAGCAAAAGCTCAGAAGTTTGCATGGCAGTGGCGGCGATGCTACATACAGCCTGTGAACGTTAGTCATCCCTCTCAGTCACTGTACCCTTTATTTGCTGAGTACACACCTTCCATCTGTTGGAATCTTTTCACTCTGAACATACTGTACATTTAAAAACTTTCTGTTATATAAGGCAAAGAGCTGCCAGTTTCCGTTCTTGGCCATGTGACATTGTGCCTTCCTAAAGATAAAAAAATAGTGACGGCCTTTCACAGCGTAATTCCTCCAGCAAAATTAAGAGCATAAAAATACAGTTTTCACTTCCTGATAGGGAGATAGGGCACCTCAGGTCAACTGACTTACTTTGTGCAAGTCTTTTGTGGAGTGTAAACTCCTGTTTTGAGTGACGTGCACCACCAACGCAAATAACACAGGTCCCTGCACGGCAAGCCAACCTGACACCTTTAGACTACACATATAAAAAAAAACATTTTTGGTAACACAAGCGACCTGTTCACTCGCTTTCCCCCCGTCATCAGTGTCTCTCATAGTCACATGTATCTCCTCTGTGCCTGGACAAAGTCCTCAGTCAGGTCCCAGGTACTCCACATTCTCTGCGGCTGGAATGTGTCCGTTGGTGTGTGTCTTGAAGGTGGGGGTGAAGTCCTGTTGGTAATCGGGGTTGTCCATGCTATTCTGCAGCTGGAACTTCTGCGGTGCGCCGCTGGACCCGGGTGGATGCGTGGCGTGGAGGGGGATCTCGTTCAGGTACTCGGGTCCAGAGTTACCGTTCTTAAAGCAGTTCAGGTATTCGGACTCGGTTTCGTCTGAGGAGATGGTGGGGAGGAGGCTGCGTGGCTGCCTCGGGTGCTGGTAGATGGGATTCATCACATCGGAGACCCCGTTCTGGTTCATGTAGTCTGTAAAAAATAAAAAAATAAAAACATAAATAAATACATACAGTAAATACACACACACGCACGCACGCAAGCACGCACACGCGCACACGCACACACGCACACACGCACACACAAAGCGGTCCAAGGTTAAAGGGGCAAGTGAAACACTGTAAGATGGCACTTGGGACCCTCCAGTCCCCATTAGATGTGTTTAGAACAGGTCGGACAGCATTTGACAACACGGCAAATAGTATGTTTCACTACACACAAGTGATCTGGCTCTCCGTGTATTCATCTGTGTGTATACGTCTATGCCTGTCTGTACATAGAAGTGTATCTCTCATGTATTTCTATCTATCAAACATGTAATGATACAGTATATAGAAATGTTGATTTCACAAACAGTATACTGTATATATGTACCAGTGTATTTTTCTATGTACACTATACAGTGTACGACCTTGCCAGAGCCCACACCCAATCACACGCACTGCCATTCACATGCTTTTAAAGGCACACAAAGAACACACACACTCACATACAGCCATTACCTCAGCACTCTCAGATGCACATAATCATGTCTTCCCTGTATATAGTGTCCCACCCTCCCCGCCTTACTTGTCGACACTGTTGCTGTTGTTGTTGTAACTTTTTGCCTTTTGCACAGTTAAAGCTTAATTTGCACATTTCCACAAGCATTACCACTTTTGTTTCACTGCACATCCACTGAGCATGTGACTAAAAAAGCTCTTGAATGTTGAGGTGCAGCTGTCTGTATTTACATTCATAGTTTCACAATTTTCATGGGGATTATTTGAGTATTTCTGTCTTAGACAAACGTGTCTGCATATACTGTACATTTATCTGCCTAGATATGCATGCAAAACTGCATACAATGCTATGCTGTGAAGTAGCACCAGACACGGGGATAGACGGTTGGGATGTAACACTCTCCACTAGATGGCCCTCTTCCTCACTATATCAGACAGCGGGCCCACCTTTTAGTTCTTCGGTGAACCAATAACGAGGACGACAAACAAGGCGTCAAACATTAAACCGCAGGTTGAGAGGGGTTACATAGTCGCAGGAGACCTACCTGGAGCGGGCAGGAAGGCATCGTCTAAGAGTTTGTCTGTGGGGTCGGGGATGTACCGATGAACCAAGCTCCCGTCCCTGCTCGGGAATCCGTTCTGGAGGAAAACAACAGAGGATTTGGATGCTTACACATAACGCTTTGTGTAGAGGGCGCTTGTTTTATTAAAGATTACAGGATAACATTTGTTGTTTCTCACCAGCGTGCCATTTCTGCTGTGGCACGTTCCGTTACTGCTGTTGAGGCTCTGCAGAGGAGATAACAAGAATTTGAGTTAATACAGCACGACAATGTCGCAGCAAACACGGGAGTGGGCGTAGTGGTGCCTGACGCGACACAAACTGGTCCGCCTCGCCCCATTTGTGAGTGTGTGTGCACACTTCTTCTTATTTTCTTCTCTTTCGAGGTCCCGTGGGGACATTGTGTTCCCTTTAAATTGCAACCCTGATATATCATGTTAACCCTGGAGGCCATACATCCTCTTTCCATAAGAGCAGATAGGGATCAACAAAAAAATGAAACATAACAAAATTTGTTTTTGACTTTGACGCTGATGAGCTTTGTTGTTTCTGACAAAACGTCAGGGACAAAATCGCAGCAGATGACAAAACCTGAACCCCGGGTATGAAGGGAGCAACATGACCACTGCGGCACTGCAATTATTTTTAACAAGAGTGGGAAATTAAACATGCCGAAAGAAAGAGCCGCCATCTGTATTGCTGGGCTGTGCCGCCATAAGGATATTACAAAAACAGGCTTATTCAGAGTCAGTCTTATTTTGCTGGATTCTAAAAAAGGTCAATCTGCCTGCAAAGGTAATCAGAGTTGAAGGCCTGCATGCGACTGCTGGGCTCTTGGAAACAAGCAGTGATCCCCGCCTGGCTGAGCCAGACCTCTGCATCTGCCCTCACACAATCCAAGGTCGCAAGGAATAGATGGCTTCTCCTCATTTCGAATATCATCAATCAAAGAGCACCTGGGAGGAAACGTGGGCGAGGATCATGATGACGGCTGCGGCGGCTGCGTGGGTCAGGAAGAGAAGAAATAGTCCCCGCGGACCCAGTTAAGTAGATCCAGGGCAAACAAGGTCGCTGGGGTTCGTGAGCCGTACAAGATTGGATGAATAGATCCAAGTTGGGGTGATTTGTTTTAAAACTCGCCTGAAAAGGAACCGGCAAACCACCATCTTTTTGGCCCCGGCGGCTAGGAGGAGTCGATGCCGAGCATCCAGGCAGCACGGCATTGCTACTTCTGCTGGAAGGGAATCGCTAATTGCCTCCAACAAGCTAAAAAAGAGCGTGAGCTTCAATCCAGTCTCACCGCATAATGAATTATGCAGAATTCCCAATTCCCAAAACACGGGTAAAGTAGCACAATTAAAATTTCAAACGGTTGAATGCAGATCACGAAAAAAAAGTGCCTCAATCGATTTTTTTAGGCTTTTTTTTAGGCTTTCCTACGGAGCGGCTGGTGTTTCTCTCTGTCTGTGGAAGTTCAGAGAGATCAGGGAGTCTGGCCTCTGCTTTTAGCTTCACAGAGAAAAGACATTCTTACCGTCTCACTTGGACTCTGGTAAACTTATTGAGCGACTTAAATCTTACTTGGCCCTTAACCAACTTCAATCTTACCTAATGACTTGTATTAAAATCAAGACAAGGACATTCATGAGCTATAGTTTGGGTGGGATCAACTGTCGAAATACCGAAAGATCTACAGTATGTATCACCATAAATATACAAACCAACATTTACCGTATATCTCCTTTTATTACATCTGCAAAAAGACTTCCTATGTATCTGGACCGCTCGTCCATGTACCAATGGTGAAATAAAAACCTTGATCCTCTGTAGTGTTGTTGGCGTGCTCTGTGGTTTTCTTAAATTCTTCATTTTTTCTTTTGACCTTGGCACAGCCTCTTTTTCGTGCGATTGATGTGGTAGGACAGTTTTATGCTGGTTAAGCTATGATTTCTGAGTGTTGCATGTCTTGCATGTCATCATAATCTGACGGATGTGTACATAAAGTGAGCCAAGAAAAAGAAGGGACATAAAACATTTGGGTTCCCGTGAATGATGCAGGGCCCTAAGAGACCAATCCTTGTCATCGCTCTCACCGCTCCCTTTGTCTCTGCTCTGTCAGGACCGGGATACCAACGGAGTGTAAACAACACGCGCATTGATGTCACCGATAATGAAAGCTGGATGAGTGCAGCACTTTGAGACACTCCAGTATCCCTCGGGCCACTTATTGTTACCACTACACAGACTAAATCATCGTCAATTTGAGGCAAAACAGCTCCTCTGATAGAGACAACACCATTTACGTTGGTACTGACCGTGGAGTGGATGAGTGGGGTTCTGGAGGTGCTCGGGCTGCTAAAGAAGCCGTGTTGAGGTACCAGGTACTCGTCTGCATCCACGGTGTCCTCCATGTCCTCCCCGCTGATCAGGCTGCGGTAGTATTTGGTGTCTGACGGGCTCGGCAAGTGCATGCGGTCGTCGCCCTGTGGCAGAGGGAGACGGCACCAATTTTGACAGCTTTTCGTGGAACGAGCGAGTGATTAAGATGCACTTTGGATGACACCGCACCTGGATGACGAGGTAACGGGAAGGGTCGCGCGCCATTTTTGTGAACTCAGCTATCAGCTCGCGGAAATGAGGCCGGCTATCTGCATCTATCATCCAACCTAAGGGGAGAAAAATACAATTTACAGTATGAAGCCTCCTCATAAAGGGTAAAGAACTAATAATGTGATTGAGGAAACAAGATTGAAAAAAGCAGATGAGTGTCATGCGTGCGATACTGCTGTAGAAATACTAGACGTAAATGTTAAACAAAGATTAGTTATATCCCATCATCCTATCTTCGCAAACAATATTGATGAAGGTCTCGGCGGCCGTCACTCAGCTTACATTTCACCATGATCATGTAGACGTCGATGGTGCAAATTGGCGGCTGAGGAAGCCGCTCGCCTTTCTCCAGTATGCTGGCGATCTCACTGGCCGGAATACCATCGTAGGGTTTGGTCCCGAAAGTCATTAGCTCCCACACGGTCACACCTAGAGAGACACAACAGGAGAACTGACACGTTACTCTGACAACGCGGCGGTTCTGCCATCATTAGGCCATGGCACTGGTCCCCGATGAATAAACGGCGGCTGGCAGTATGTGTCTCTGCGTTGGAGGAAGCGAAGATTGAAAGAAAAAGGGAAAAAAAACGCGGAAAGGAAGCGTGCCGCCTCTGGCAGCACATGCTGATGGCTTTGCCACATTGAACGGAAGGCGATATCAAACCCCAGGGAGGAGCAGTTTGGAGGCGGACCTGCGGAAGGAGAGGAGCGTGTTGACTTCAATGCCTGTGTGTGCACACATGCACCGGAGCAAATATGCCCCTTCTGATATGATTTAGACTCTCCTACGCCGCTGGTGTGTAGGCGTTTTGCTACCTGTGTCTTCAAAATTCAGCATGATTTCCTGCAGCTGTTTTATGTGCTCAAACCTTCTCAAGTCCAAACACAACGGCACCACGGATATTTCCAAACATAAAACAAAAAATAAAATGTCCTGACTGGGCTCTTTATTCGCGACGTGCTGGTAGAACGCTTTATTTAGAGATGAGAAAAATATATCTGGATTCAGTGGGAAGAACTGTTGAGCTGTTTTACACATTGGCACTTGCATGAGATTTCCTTGACGCGGGGGAGTTTCAGAGCAGGACGAATGCATGCACGCGCACACACTCATACACACACAATGTGACACGCAAAAGCAAACATACCATAGCTCCACACGTCGCTCTGGTGTGTGTAAGTCCTGTTCAGGATTGACTCAAGCGCCATCCATTTAATCGGAACCTGTTGCACAGAGAAACTTGTGAGATATTTTGCATTCATCAACATTTGACAAACACTTATGGTTTCTCTGCAGCTTGAGAGTGAATATTTTTCAATTTTAGGACTTCAACACCACAGTATTGCTTTATCACTACCTTGGAATAACCCTTGTTTAACATTGTGGAGGTTACTACTGCAGAATTGGTGAAACTACTGAAGAGACCACAAGAAATAAACAACAGAAGGAACCAACACTGTGTATTAAATGAGGCTTATCGTCAGAAAAACGGCAGAATACAATTTTTATAATGAAAGGCAATCCATCATGTTTTGCGTGACATTTTCATCAGCCTCAAGTGCAAAAATCTCAATCGCAGACACTCGTCAGTTACAATCTGGTTGTGTTTATTGGGACACTCACATTTATCATCACAAGGCTGAGGGGAGTAGAGTCACACTAATGTCCGGTATTCGCGGGCAGATTCTGCAACCTACCTTTCCTCCGTCGGCGTGGTACTCCTTCTCGTCTGCGTTGAGGAGCTTAGCCAGGCCAAAGTCGGTAATCTTAACATGCTGGGGAGTTTTCACCAAGACGTTCCTGGCTGCCAAGTCACGGTGCACCAAGTGGCGCTCCTCCAAGTAATTCATACCCTGATGTCAAACATGCAGATGAAGGAGGAGGAAAAAAAAGAGCACCAGACATTAGCTGCTGCATTTTGCAAGATCAGACACGAGTGCATATCGAACGCCAACCATGACGGTGGCATTCACAACATCAGGCCATTTGTCAGTCCTCAGGGCTTGTGGGTAATTACAGAGTTGGCGAACCGCAGTTTCTAAAAACAAAATTAACTTATCATGCCCACCGAGTCTAATTGCTTCTGGTAAGTGTAATGACCCCGCGTGACCGAAAACCATTCTAGCAACACGGTGCAAGGTTGTTATTAAAAAGTCGAGAGATGATGAAACAGACACCAAATATTGACTTTGTATACAATAACATCAGCTCAGAGCACAGATGTGGCGCCGACTGCTCGCAGGCACGTACAGCACGGTCTCCCTGATGTACCTTGGCTATCTGCACACACCAGTTGAGCAGATACTGCGAGCCGATGTTGTCCTTGTTCTCCTTGACGTAGTCCAGTAGGCAGCCGTAGGGCATCAGCTGGGTGACCAGCTGCACGGTGGAGGTCAGGCAAATGCCCAGCAGACGACACACGTGGGGGTGCTCCACGCTGGCCATCACGTAAGCCTCCTGTGAGTGGGGGAGGAAAACAGGATGAGAGAGAAGGAGAGAGTTGGAATCCCCCTACCCCCCCATTTCAATAGGTGTCTCTGGTGCGTAAATGTGGTTATCCTGTACAACTTTGACATCAAACTGCATTTAATCTTGGTGGAGATAATGACAAAAAGGAGGGGATAAAAAAACAAAAGCAAAATAAAAAACAATAAAGTGGGATTAAATGTCCCCTGCCTCTATCTGCACGCTGTAAATTGTACAACGCAAAATTGGAGGCAATGCAGAGGACACATTGTTTGAGGGAAAGTATTCCAAATATTCTGGCCAGTATTAAGGCAAGTAAATTGATCCATAGTATGTATAAAAACATTGTATGCATGATACGACTTTCGAAGGGTCAGAGTGGTTGCCCATTAAACTGTGTCATTTGATCTGTAACAGATTCCAAAAAGTGCCGGATACTGCAGTAACTCACAAGTGCAACAACTGGGGTTTTCATAGTTAAAAATACATACTCCATGATTCAGTGAATAACCCCGTGACTGCTGGGAGGTGAGGCGTCCTGACAGACTGATGAGAAAGAGGCTTTCTGAAAACCTAGCCTCTGATTCCAAGCGGCTGCGTTCCAGGGAGGGCTGAGTGTCCAGTACAGCTTCCAGATGTAGAATGACTGAGCGGCGGCGCCGCAAAACCCAGTTGGGTCGGAGCTGCACACTCAGCCATTTTCACGCAGCAGCTTTCTCACTGTGGCTGCGGGGCCGCATTCCTTTCCACAACACCTTACTCGGCCTTAGATTACACACCGTCACCCACACACGCAACACTTAGATGAATTAATCCCACTTCCTGCTGCCTAATACGCAGGACAGAGCATAGACACACTGCTCCATCTCCATTGGAGGAATAATACGCACTCATTATACTCAAATAAGGTCGGTGTGGGCAGGGATGATTATTACATATTGCACTGCAAATTGACATCTGGTGGGCTCTGGCTCCTGCTCACTCCTCTCAACAGCGTGGGCTCTTGCTGTTCACACATGTATTACTACTTGTGCCGCAAAACAACAAACTTAACAAGTAAACCACTCCTCACACAAAGTTCACTGAAATATTACTCGCGACCGCCTACGACGTCCCAGTTTAACTCTGTTATTCTCGCTCCGTGTCATCTTAAGTTCAAAACTCCTGCTGAGAAAGAAATTTGAAGACAGATTTTTCCACCTTGTGTGAAAACACAGACGAAGCAGCGCTTCACCTAAACACTCATCACTGCTCTTGTCCTTGTATTTAGTTTTCCCTTGTGGTTCCGGTTTCTTTTCCATGTTGAACTGGAATCCAAACAGGGTATCAAACTGTTGATACCCAAAACTTGTGATGTCATGAATCTGACCTACATTTGGATAGATGCTAATAACATCACAAATAACTTAATTTTGAAATAGCTTTTAACAATACAATAATAAAAGCGATGTACTTACATCCAAGATTTCTTTATTTGCTTTTGGTGACGTGGCCTCTCTCAAAACCTTGATGGCCACAGGGATCTTCACGTCCTCTCCCTCTGGAACCCACAGACCCTATTGGGAGGCAATGTTTTCATTCAATTTTAGCATACAACTTGGCAAATATGGCTGCTGATGTGTGTCTATACGCATGTGTATCCATATGGATGTGCTTAAAGGAAGTGTTGTGTGCACGCACACGCATAAAAACACACACAAATATGCAAAGAGCACTGAAATTGAGCACAGAGTCAGTGACACATGACTCTGCAGTGTTAAATATGTGTCTTTTAATTGAAAAATTGACAACAGATGTCCATCTACATGTGGTTAAACACTGACGGGTGTTGGCTACACAGGCTTGGCCCACTCACAGCTCCTGAGATGAAGTGGATCGGAGGCGAGTTTTGGAGCCAAGACACTTCTGAGAAGCAAATCTGAAACTGGTTCTCACCTTGTACACTGTACCAAACGCTCCGGAGCCCAGCACTTTAATCTTCTTGAATTCAGGTTCCTTCAGGATCCTCAGCAGAGCCTGATTAGGTGCCTCTCCACTTGGCGTCAAAGGCTCAACCAGCTGGAAAAAAGGTGACGTGACTTCATCCATTTCTCATTTCCTCCTCCTGAGATCAGGTTAAAAACCTAAATTTTTTGCCCGGTACCTCCTGGCCTACATTAGGCCACCGTTGAGGTTTCGCTGACTCCCCTTAAAGTGTGGTGACTCAGTTTTCTCATCTTACCTCCCTCTCTTGGAGGAGTCTGCGCATTGTCCTCTTCCTCTTGATTTGGCGGCGGCGTAAGAAGACAAACACAGACAGGGCCGCGACCAACACAGCGAGTAGCCCGCCAACAACACCGGCTGCGATAATAGAAAGACCGGAGGGGCTAGAGGGACAGGTGAGGGACAAATCTTTTAGACATTGAGACAGGCAACAGTACCCAGACAGCGTGTGTGTCTGGTTAACCAGCTTTTGCTTGTGTGTGAGACCTGCGTATTGTTCTGCAGCGTAATTGACTCACCCCTTCGCCTGGCAGCCACTCAGTCCAGGTCCGACACATCTGTGCACAAATCAACACGGAGACTCGAATGTAATTACGCCTTTGCCCAGCATCCCCCCCGCCCGCACCAACACAAGCCAACTCAATAACAAGCCGCATCGATGCATGGAGGCCGTGATGAAGCAATCAGGGAAATGCTTTTCTATCAGTCGCCCTCTGAAAAGCAATCACACGCCCCCTGTTTTCCAGCTGAACGCAGAACAGATGAGACGCGCTTGTTTAGTGGTTTTACAGCTCGCTACAAATCATCACAAGTCTGCACACGCAGCTTCCACAAACCGGGACAGATCAGGCTATTTATTACCAATGAAGGTTGACGATCAATAGCGCGACTCTCACTCGCCAAAACCATTTTTGTCCATCAAAACTGTTGTTTACATTGTTGAATCCAGCAACCTCTTTCCCTCATCTTGATCACAGTATTGACCAGCCAGCTTGTTGTGATCATTTGCTCTGACTTGTGTTTATTTCATATTTACAGGTACATTATTTTTCATTGTTTTCAAAGCTGACCTAATTCTATTAATGTAGTTTCAGTGAGAAACCATAGTGGACAAGATGTTCAGTGTTTGCATTTGGAGATAATATGATTAATTGAATGTGGATTTAACATGGATGTAGGGCAAGGACTGCATAGGAAATTCATACATGCATATTTAGAGTGTAATTATGAATACAGTCTCTCAGATAACGGCCCTACAATTGCTTCAAAATAATTG